>JAVJGG010000032.1:1333889-1367015 GCA_035590195.1 Aviceda cuculoides
GGAGCAGTTCGTGAAGAACTGCAGCCCGTGGGAAGGACCCACGTTGGAGAGGTTCGTGGAGGACTGTCTCCCGTGGGAGGGACCCCACGCTGGAGCAGGGGAAGAGTGTGATGAGTCCTGCCCCTGAGGAGGATGAAGCGGCAGAAACAACATGTGATGAACTGACCATAAACCCCATTCCCTGTTCCCCTGTGCCGCTGGGGGGGTAGGTAGAGAATCCAGGAGTGAAGTTGTGCCTGGGAAGAAGGGAGGGGTGGAGGGAAAATGTTTTAAGATTTGGTTTTATTTCTCATTACTCTACTCTGGTTGATTGGTAATAAATTGAGTTAGTTTTCCCCAGAATGAGTCTGTTTTGCCCATGACAGTAATTGGTGAGTGACCTCTCTTGTCCTTATCTTGACCCACAAGCCCCTTGTCATATTTTCCCTCCCCTGTCCAGCTGAGGGGGGGGAGTGATAGAACAGCTTTGGTGGGCACCTGGCATCCAGCCAGGGTCAAGCCACCACATTTGGTTAGCACACCTCCCAGTACCAGACTCATATGCTGAAATAGCAATTAAAAAAAAAGTACAGATAATCTGGAAGACAGATGAGAAGCTGGAAACCAAGACAGGCACAAGAAGCTAGCAGATGGGCAGGTAAAGATGAGAAGATATACTGAAAAAGAAAGCGGTGTAGAATGACATATTAAAGTAGAACACAGGAGAGCATGCCCACAGCAAGAACAATCACTGCAGGAAACAATAAGGATAGGCTTTGAGGTAGAAAGACAGAGATACAAAAATAGGTCACAGGAAAGAGACTACATTATTTGAGAAGACCTTTGGGAATAAAGAAGCCTAAGGAATAACTAAAAATAAATGCTTTGCTAGATACATAGTCCAAACATGATATTTGAAGAGGAAAAAAACACAGAGGTAGGAAATTGCTTTTTTAAAAGCTGAGGAAGAGCAACAAGCTGCAGGCCTTCACACTGAAAATAGCTTTTGCAAGCAACCTCCTGCTCTTCTTCAGAAGAAACTGAAAATAATGTTTCAGAGTGCAGAATAACAAAGAAAAGGATGGCAAGCAGCATCCTGGGCATTTCTAGGCAGCTCCACAAAGCACAGCTGAATGTTCAGTCAGCTCTCAGATTCGAATACTAGCCTCCCATTCACATAACATGCACAAGCATAGCCCAGTCTCTGTAACCTTGTCGCATGTATGAAAGCAGCAATGAAAGAGAGGGGTGTACTGAGAAGACTAACTTGCAGTTATGATCCTGCATTAACTGCTGAATTTAATACCTCATGCAGGGATTTATATACTTGGATATTTATGTGCAAATTCTACATGGGCTTACTTGTATTCCTAGCACACACTTAAAAAGCAACAAAAGTAAAGCAACTGCAGTTTTTGCTGGGAAGGCAACTTCTTTTTGCCCCTCTCTTTCAGTCACAAAAGTGCCAGGTTAAAAAGACCCTAAAATTACCAAGAACTCAGTTTGTTACACTGCAGAACCACACTACTAAAACCAGAACCTAGTAAAATTCTATAATAGTTTCCAAAAATATAGGAACTACTAGGGTGTCCCGGTTTTTCTAAAGCAAATAAGCATGCACAACTTCTTCTGCAAACTAGCCAGTCATGAAACTATCTTCTGCACTCCACATGCAGAGTGCAAGTCATTTTACTGAACCCTCCTGAAATGCATACCAAGTGGAAATACTACATTGGAGTTGGAATCAAGCTCCGAGTAATTTCAGTGGAGTTGCATCCAGGATTAATTTGGCTCATTAACTCTCTTGTAAAGATGTTGAACTGACACAGCAACTCCTGTCACTATAGTGCAATGCCCCAGAGAAGCAAGCAGGAAATATCTTGCCCAGAAGTCCTCATCTAACCTGTTACTGATGTCCATTGCAGATTCTACTGTTTTCTTTAACAGAAAGGTAGATGGGTTGATTTCTTGGGCCACAAAGATCTATGCAATAAAAATGATCTGATAAAATAGCAATGAATTTGTCATAACCCTCTTTTTTTTTTGTCATGTGGAAACCACATTGAATGAAACTTCAGAAAGAGGGTAACCTACCACGACACAGATTAAATAAATTACAAAGAATAGACAGTATGCTTGCTTGCTTAATTTACTTCACTGGTAAATATTGCATTAAGAAAAGCATTCAGAGGCTTCCTTTAGAGTATTGAGTTATTATATGTAGTGCTAAAATAACAACAATGCAAATTGGATCGCACTTTAGGAGACAGAAATAAATAATAAGTCATGCTGTGGGACCACTATGAAATTAACATAAAATCAATAATCACACTGAAATTAAATGAACTGCTACCACATTGTTGAAGAGGAGTTAAAATATCATGGTTTTTGAAACTTAATGAATAAGCTGATTTTAATTCAGAAGACTGTTTAGCATCCAAAGCTTCTAAGTCAGGCAATCACCTCGGGAGTGCCAGGAAGCTGACTGACAGTGACTATTCCCCTTGTACAACTTCACACTACTTGGCTTCTCTAAAAGAAGACAAAGAAAAATCAAGCATCAAAACAGCGTTGGCATTTAAGGTGGAACGAGCCTCCACCCTTTCTTCTGGTTTGTCAGGTATTAAACCAGTGCTGCCACCTGGCCCTGCTGAGCACTGCTCTGGTTGGGACAATGTACTTCCAATCACTTTGCACTAAAGCTGATTCTCTCATAAAGGAATTCTTTACATCTCATAAAAGCAATAGCCAAATGCAAACACTCCTGGTTTATTGTGGGGTAGACTAATGCTCAACTATGGCAAGTGATAAAGTCTTCCTTAAAGTCTCAAAATGACAAAACTGAAGGTAGAACTATGTTCAAACTAATTGAAATGTGATGCTGGTGCTCCCTTGAAATAGAATAGATATTGGAAAAGTGCTCTTTACTTCCTGAAAAATCACACCATTTAAGTAATCACATCAGCTAAGATCATGCATTTTGAGATGCAAAGTAGCCTTTCTTTTAGCAGCCTGTCATCTTCACCTGCATACACTCTCATCCAACCAAGTGGGCTTGAAGCAAAATTTGATTGCAATAAAAATATTCCTGCAGAAGTTAGGGTTTTAACCTTGGCATTCTGATCATAACCTTGATTTGAGAGTTGCAGTTTAAAGATTTAAATGGCTGCTTCCAGTCCTCTTTTTTTTTTTAACAGTTGTCTTTTGTTTCTGCTGACATGAGTGACTTAATTGAGGATCACAAAGATAATTGCAAGTGAATTCTACTCTACATGTGACTGCACAATAGTGAAATACATACCTGTATAGTTTGTAATTCTGGAAGTAATTTCAAAATAGGACTAGTTTAATTTACAAGGCTGACTTAAAAAAAAAAAAAAAAATTGGTCCTGATCCAAAAGTAACGGGTTTTTGGAAGTGGAGGGAAGAGAGGAGGAGAAAATGTGAGAAGAAATCCTGAAGTCCCCAGGAACTATAGTAACTTCATTTGGTCTACAAGTTTTACCATTAACTTTTGGGAAAAGCTTTTTCCAAGGTAACTTCATTAGAAAACCCGGAGAAGAATGTTTTTAAATGGCAAACATAGAAGACTACACCAAAACCCACCAATCAATGACACTGAGATGCACAAATCTCTACAACTATCAATGTCTGCTTCACAGCCTTATCAGCAACTTCCTTGCTCTGCAGATACAGTTTAGGAATAGATGGAGCAGTATTGTATCTCTGTAAAACTTTCTTCAAAAACATTTGATTTGGCCAGCTTAAGGAAGGATTTTACAAGATCGTTTTTCTTTCCACCAAACCAGTGCTTTTGGCATCAATAATAATAACTGATATTTAAGTACTTCCTGCTTTTGAAAATTATATTGGAAATAATCTATGGCAATTGTCTCTTTATTCCCACAGATGCTGAAAATACAGCTGTTCTCTCCTTTATTATTGTACCCAGCCTATGGCAGGAAGCAGGGGAGGGAAGATGACTGTAGCAGGCAGAGTCTTACCTGAAACACAAGGTAATGGTATCCTATAAGGTAACACAAATCTAATACAGTAAAAGCTGTTTGCAAGCTCCCTGGGTAGATGGGAAAATACTGGGTTAAATTACAGACAGAAATAATTTATCAATATCAATCTTTTACCCAACTTCAACTTTAGCTAAATTTGGTAAGCAGTTAATTTCCCAGTCCCTCTGACCACCCTTTGGCAAGATTAGAGAACAAAACATTCTCTCTTGGTTCTACCAAATCTAGCTCAAGAAGAGATAAAACTGGGATTCCATCACTTGCAGGAAAGGAAAAAAAAAAAAAAAAAGGCTGCCTGATGCTCGCTCTAATCTCTCTTATCATACACTGTCATCCCCTTAGCACCGTTTACACCACTAGGTTCTCCACGCTCTCCTCTCAGTGTTGAGGACATCTGTTGTGGCACTCTTCTCTGCCACACTTGGGGCAGCAATTATGCGACAGATTTCACTCCAAGGAACACTAGACCAGATGGGAATGCACAGGTAATTGAGTCCAGTCAAACCGTTGCAAACATCCATGCTACTGCTACCTAGTTAAGTAGTACAGAGTATATACTTCACTAATACCTACATATCCCTGTTTTTTAAACATTTCCCTATATCCTCTAATAAATTTAAGACTTCCATTAAAGCTCTTCTGGTCTTCTCTTTTATATGAATCTTTCCAGACACTGTTCAACGTTGGCTCTTCTAGCTCTTGCAGTTTATCACCTACCTGGTACAGAACTGCATCCAGAACGGACTACAATATTGTACTGCAGATGCTAAAATGCTCAAGAAAACTATAAAGAGGTACTATCACTTTTCCACACTGCAACAGAACATTTTCATGTTGAGTTCCAAATTCAGAAGGACAACTACGCTATAATGGAAACCCAGACTTAATGCTTTTGACACTCACATGACAGCACTCCTTTCAGGACTTGAAGGAAACTGTCTTACTTACCAAAGAAAATTACTAGCAGAAAGGGACATATCTGAAAGTGAGGCACATTTATTAAAAAAAAAAAAAAAAAAAAAAAAGAAAAAAAACATTTAAGCAAAGGGAGTTGCTTCATACTTTCACATTTGGACACCAGCTCTTCACAGCAGGTGCTTCGTTACATGCACTGCCTCACAGTCAATAGAGTTGAAGAGCCTGAGTATTACAAAGTCTCTCGTCTTTACACAGCTCTCCATACAACTCCCATGTTTGCTCTTTGAGAGCTCTTCAGCACTTCAGAAGGCTGGTTTGAGCTAAACCAGTGCCACAATAGCTAAAAAAAAAAACACCACCCCCCCAAAAAAAAACAAAACCAAAAAAACCCAACAAAAACCACACCAAAAAACAACCCACCAACCACCACACACAAAAACAACCCCCACAAAAACTCAAAACAAAAACCACACAAAACCAAAACCAAAAGACCACAAACACAAAAACACAACACAAAAAACCTGTACTGGTAGGAAATGAAGGTTCCAAGTTTTGACAGGTTAGTCTTTGTTTCCATAAGACTTATTCCACACAATGGATGGGAACTACTCCTGGACCTTTTGACTACTGTGGGAGAAAATGGGGGGGGTAGTGGTGGTCTGAAAAACCACTGTACCCTTAGAAATGGAGAAACAAGCAAAGAAACCTGAATTAATAACAGTACTCAACTGTCAGAAGGAGACAGGGTACAAGGTATAGTTAGTATTGTAACTGCTACTTTGGAGCTGTAGCTGCCCACCCTGATCAGTTCAAAGGATTGTCCACAAGGTAAAAAAGCAATGATGAAAAGATAATTAAGTGAAGCATTTATGGTGGTACTGGAGAAGGGCTATTTCTACATGCCTTTGAAGCACAGTCAGTGAATGCTATGCAACTATTAGCCTTAAATACAAGAAATTTAATAGCCTCAAATCACAACTCTAAGTAACAAGTTTTGAGAAAACAAGCACAACAAAAATGTATCTCTCAAATTCAAGAGAAAAAGAGAACAAATGCAAGAATCCCAAAGCAACTACAAACAAAAGCAAACCCTGATAAAGTACCATCCCTTTCCTACAGGTGAAGAAATGAGAGTCCCAGGACAAAAGTCCCTGGGGAAGGAGAGAGGAGGATAACCAAGGCCACTCAGCAGGTTAGGTGCTCAGCTGGAAAGGGAATGCAGTTCTACAAGCTCCCAGTTTCCATTTTTAAACAGAAGTAGTTATTACCTAAATAACTACAACATACAACCTATAACATATAATAACATTGGGGGAAGGAAGTTTAACAATCCTGTACTTGTGCTGTGCATGTGGGTTTGGGGGGGGGAAGGGGGGAGTGTTCATTTGTGTGAAATTTCTTATGGCAGGAAAACCAGAAATGTCTTATGCAGGTTAAAGCATAAGTAGCCTTTACATGAGTATCAATACATATTCTTAGTGTGCCATGTTACAGAAGTTACTACAAATAAGCTTCAAAACCCTTATCAAACTTCCTTTTTGTTATACTCTTTTAACTGTAAAACCAAGTGTCTTAGTTACACAATGCCATTTGTGCAAAGCTTAGAGAGACTATCACCAGCACCAAAACTGACCTAAGAAATGTCAGATCTTTGAAGGTTAAAAGGCCAAGCTCTTTGGGGGTAAAACGTACCTAATACTTAAAAGGGCTTCCCTTGCCTTACTTCCTTCCCAAAACGGTAAAGTCTTGATTCCTTACAATTTTAATGTTTGCTTGGTAATGACAGATTGTCCATTTAACTGGTGGAGACAGACCTCTGGAATTTACGTGTGTCTTTATACACAATCCCACCAATCCTTGGATGGTCATCCTTTGAAAAGTCTGTTTCAACACTCATTAGGTGTATATAAACTTCAGGGAGACGGAAGACAGCAGGGAGACATCAAGACTGTTTTAGTTTGGGAAAGGGAGAATGGTGGAAGAGATAAACCCTTGAAGAAACATGGACTAATTTTACATGGTGCTTCCCTGCATGAATAACCAGTAAAGTCTCTTTTGCTTGCCCAGAAATTAGCTTAGTTCTAGAAGACCAGGCAAAAAGCTGCCCACATTATATTACAAGGACCACACTAATGGAGCAGAGCATGTGAATGGCTACATATTAACCCCCCAATCCAGAACAATGAAGAGGGCAATAAAATAAGCCACTTGCTGGTGCACTGATCTCAGTACTGCCCCCATTAAAGCCACATCAGTGAATCCTCTTGCCTGGGTTATGATTGATTTTTAGCACCTCATAATGGAATCTGCTGGGCATAGCTGGGAAATGAGAGGTGGGCAGTGACACTGAAGGGAAAAAAGTCCTCTGGCCCTGTGAGATCTGATTTGTCACTAATTACAGCCTTTTACTGCTTTACCTGGAAAGCTGCTGCAAGAAGCACTATCCAGTTATCTTCATTCGACTTCCTAGATACGTGGAAACAGTCTGACAAAAACCTACTCAGCAGCTTCCCAACCCTATCTGGCCTCTTAGCTAGCTTTGAAGGAGACCCACAAATTCCAGCTCACACAAAGACTTCCACAGCAATGAAAAGAAGCAAATTTCACACAGATCTTCCTTAACAGCATTGCTTTTTCCCTTTGCTTTACTATACTGTGCAAGAAGGTTCATGCAGACTTACAGTTTAAACAGATTTTTTCATATCGAACCCACTGTGGTAGCATTAGAGCTAAGAATTTCGATAACAACTGTAGTGAACAACAACTACAGCAAAGATCCTCTCAAAGGTTTACCCAAAATTATTGTGCTTTTGACTGGTAGCACTGCCAAAGCCCAAGAGCTGTAAACTCTTTGGAGTGGCTGGAAAAACAGAATTGTAATAGCAATCAGTAGCAATTAGCAAGTATATTGCCTTAATTGTTCTAGAGTTAAAAGAGTATCACACAGGAGGTTTAGAACCCTACTGAGAAAATCAAATAAGAGGCAGGAAGCGGATGAGAGTTTGTCCAACCTAAAAGACAACTACCCTTTGCATACTAAGCCACACTTCCCTTCAAATCAAGTCTAGCAGAATGCAGAATACATAGCAGACTACACAACTCTGCAAAGCATTCCCCAACTGCATGTCAACATTTCATCTAAACAGACAAGCAAAACCTAAACAAGTCTTTAAACTGTTGGAGTTCCTAGAGGTAGACAAATTCCAATTTCTACATCTGCTCTAATTTAGAGAAAGTACAACTTCATTAGAGATTTCTACAGCCTCTAGAACCAAACTCCCCATCTTTTAGAGGAACAACAGGAAGAATCCCAATGAGATTAGCCAGTCCTGCATCGTGGATAGGAGACTCATTTTCTTTCAGTCACTCATCAGCTTACTTGCAAGTGTCTCAGATGCCAGAGCAACTCAGTTCACCACTGAGGCCGAGACGTTGGAGAGACTATTCACAAATAGTCTAACAGTCTTTAATGTCAGAATAGACCAAGTTAATCAGCATTATTGCCTCTTTGGTTAACTTGCTCCTGCTCATGGAATTGCAATAATAATAATAATAGAATGGAGCAGCATCAAAATCACTATAGTGCTACTTAGGAACCCCAAAGAAGTTAACCTCTACATGTGTACCACAACAGAAAGGAGATAAGATTATTAGCTGATTTTATTTAAATTGCAAAATATAAGCAGCAGCAAAATTTTAAAAACATTAAACATTGGCCACAAGTTTAACAGTTATTGTCTTTTGGCTCTTCTGCAAATAATGATTTATACTCACAAATTTCAGGTACTTGCAATGTGATTTGAAAAAAACTTTAGAACTTAATCAGTATATTATGCAAATAAAAAGTATTTTTGAAGTTTGAGTATGGTTATAATAATTATCACTAATAATTCTAGACTTGCTTTGGTAATACTATGAAATAATTTTAAAAAAAATAGTATGGGTAGTAAGTTTCCCATCAGTAGTATACCAACAGCAAGTTATCCTTCAGGACATTCTCAACAGATACAAGATGATCAACAGTTAAAGCCAAAATCACAAGAACCTGGGATCAACTCCTATTCTCTTTTAAGGCTGTTTACACAGTTCTACTTCTTACATAGAAAACTTTCTTTTCATAGTTGTAAAACTAAGGGGGGCGGGGGGGGAAGTGTCCTGGTTTAAGAAATTCACAAATGAGTTCAGCAGGATATAACATTCTGTTAAATAAGAGATGAGGTAGACATATTCTGGTAAGCAGCAGTTTGCATAAGTTGTAATATTCTGCCCCTCCTTGCTATCCAGCTGTCAGCATCTTCAAAGGCTGACTAGCAAGCACTGTAGGCAACATATAGCTGGTTGAAAGTGTGTTGAGGTATTGTGCCAATAAAATCAAAGCCACCTGTGCACCTCCCTAAAAATGGACTCCTTAATATTTCTGAAATAAAATGCAGAGACTACATCACTGCTGTCTGCAGAAAAAACACATCTAAGTTTCCGAAGACAAGCATCACTGCAAATAAGTCAGTTTCTCCTCTGCTGTAGGAGGAGGGCATGACTGGTGGGGCTCTCTTCATGCTACCTGCATCCGCAACAAATTATAAATCATTCTTCATCCACATCTAACATGCTTAGTCCAACTGAGGCATACAAGATACATTATCCTTTCAAGCTGTAGTCTTCAAGAAACATACTAGAGAGGGGGCAGAGGGAGACACAGGGGATGCAAAGGGGATAGAATCAGTGGTCATTATCAACAATCCACCACCAGGATATTTAAAAGCATTTGTAACCAAGCTTATGAGCGATCAAACAAGTAACTGGCCCAGGCCAGTTTTTGTGCATTGCGAGGAAATATTTTGTACTATTACTTTTCTAGTATTACAGGGTAACATTATTTGCATGTGAGGACATTCTGTTCTTCAATATATATAAAAATGATAGATGGATTATTCCTAACTATTATAAAATACAGACACTAATATCTACTTTGTGACCAAAGCTGACTTCGATGTTTGTCTGTGTGGAAATACACACTGATCTTCAAAGCACGGATACAATCTATTTTGCATAATATTGCCACCACTATACCAATAAATATCATATAACCACATATAAGGCGAAGGAATGCCACAGTCACTTGGGAATACTGATCCACATATGCCCAAAACACAAAAATCTAGCCCTTTCAAGATGTCCTCATCACATAACTGAAGATAAGTAGATGAGGATAATACTCAAAGATCTTTTGGTAAATAAAGCAACTGCCCAGATGGGTCACATCACAACACAACAGTTACATTGGAGACTACATCCTTCTTCTCATTTACAGCTGACTTCCTCACTGACATTCTGAATGAACCTACAGACAGCACTTCTGATGTGCAAACCATGAAAAAAGCAGTTTGCCTGAACAGCCCAAAGGCAACACTTCATCTGCTTCTCTGTGCATAACTTAACACCAGACCCAGGATCTCAACTCTGTTTGTTGGAAGTTTCTCACTCCCTTTAGCATATTCTACATAAAAGTCCAGCAAGCCAAGTGGGTATGTGTACACATATATATACACACATATACATAAATCTAGTTTTTGTATTCATATTGCAAGTTCAACAGACATCTTGGTACTGCCAGAAGCATATAGTAGCAGCACTGACACCAGCTTCCGAAAAGACCAGAAGTTCTGAAACTGTTTCTTGTTATTTGAGTAGGATGCTTTCACTGTGAGTTCACAAATACTTTGAAGACAAGAGATTGTACTACTTCAGTTTTTCTGGGGGTGGCACCTTACATCTACATCAAGACTTTTTATGGATTAGTACCTTCTGTAAACACTGATAAAATAAAACTTCAGCAGATTAGTCATCATAAGCTCTTGGGGTAAGTTTTGAAGGTGTTTAAATATTCACAGTAGTTTCCAAATAAATATTATTTCACCTCAGAGCAATCATATTCATTGCACTAGGATTTCTGCTACTCAAACAGAATACGTCCCTGCTGAGACATTCATACACATTTATTTTAAAGATATTTGTATGTAACATCAGGTTTTGGAAACTTCTGAGAGCTTTACATCATTTTACCCTATCTCCTTAAGCTTCCAGAAGAATCTCTAACATTTTCTAGATGCTGCTGCCGCCTCAGGAATGTGCGTTGGATTCTGTGAGTAAAGTACCTAGAAGACATCAACATACGGTGTATTTACTGTTTTACTGTTTCAATTGCCAACAGATATCTTCTAGAAAGATAAACATGATGCACACCCACTGGGCAAGGTCCCATATATAAAGCTCATGTGCACAGAGAGATAGGTGTGTATTTCTACATACACATTTATGCACACTTGGATGCAGTATTTTCACCACACTGAATTATGTACACATTCACTTGCCAGTTATGAGAAGTATTACAGAAAGCTAGCAGACATTTCGTATTGCTTTTTTCACCCCAACTTCAGCAGTGAAATTACACCAAGTGGTTGCACAATCTGCTTCTCAACAACCAGCCATATACAGTGCACTTTAGAAGAATACAGAAAGTCAGAATTTCACCAATCTAATATAATGATATGGCACACAAAAAAACACCTAAGTACTGTTGAGAGACTCAAGCTTTATTACTGTCAATATCAACTGATTTCAGTAGTTACAAGTGGAAATTGTTTCCTAATTCACCATCTGTGCCACTACTCTCTCCTTCACTCTAATGCTACAAAGATGTATTTCATTACATCAGACAGCAGCTCCTAATCAGTATTCTGTTACCTTCTGCTCTCACTCTTCAATTATTTTCTTCAGGAGTATTTTACAAAAGCTCTGGTCTAAGTATTCATGACAGCTTTCTAAATCCCCACTACTCAAACAGTTATTCCTTGCAATTACCCAAGCAGTCTACAGAGAATAAGGAAATTTAATCAAATACCGGAATATCACCAACAATAGGAGCATCACCATTGCTTATGGATAAGAAAATTACACTTGTCAAAATTTTAAAGTATCACATCAGAAGAGGTCCTTAATACCAGTGTCAGGTTTCACTGCTTTGAGCAAGTCATAACCTTTACAGTATAGTTCAAATCAAGCAAAACACTGCAACAAAAAAAATCTACCAAACCAAAAGCACCCAAACTAATGAATAAAAATAGAATTTTGATAGATGAGGAGAGAGAGAAATAAACAGATGCTTCACCTGATCCAAGCTATCCAGTGCAAGTAAAAAAACACATCACAGCAAATGTGTACCAGCACAAACACGAAGCCATTTTTTTTTTCTTTTTTCCTCTGCAAACCTACAACTGTTTACATTTTCATACAGACTACAAAATGTCTTTCCTATAAGCCGACATCACTTAATGCATCTACCGCAAAGCAGTGTCATTACCTAGCTCAGCATTGAAAAGTCTGCATAGGCCTCCTTTTCAGGGTTTGAGTTCCTTTGTCCAAAAATTACACTCGCTTTCCTTTGTTTAGTCCAACCTAGGTATTTTCTTTCAATTAGCCCATACAGACAGCACTAAAAAAGGCATACATTCCTGAAAAGTGGTGAACGTGAAAAAAAAAAAAATAGCCCAAATCCTTTATTATAACATTTCTCTTCAAAGTGCCTCAATTATTGCATTCTACAGTCGTTTTGAATCTGTTCCCATTATGTTTCATATTTGAAATCCTCTTTGAATCGTCAGGAAACCTATATATACAGGCAATTACTTTTTGCCTCTTCAGCCTTCCCAAGCAAGTATTTATTGTTATAAGCTGTTGATTCACCGTTGTATAAAAATGAGACTCGCAGGAGGCTAAGACAGTACTTGCAGTCCAGCCCTTTTGTCTGCTTTTCCACAGCCCGCATGCACCATTGTCTTCAGGCTATTCAGATTCTGGACAACCTGGACAGTTACTGATTTCCATCAACAATCCCAGTGTACAATTATGCCAGGGCACAAGAGGACTTGTTGCCTCTGCTTTTACCCTCAAAGAACTTACCTATTTGTACACCTACAAAGCAAAATTAAGTTGGCAAGACACTGGAACATGCATCTTGTTAAAAAAAAAATTAGAGAATAGTCCAAGCCACATCAATATTAAATACATATCAGCCTGCATGAGTAAAATGTCAGTCAGACTGTTCTTTCAGGTATGAGGGAAAGATAAACAGTGAGTTACAAATGTCTAAAAAATAAGATGCATAGCTCATGAACAGAAATCATTAGCTCTACGTTTCATATCTAAACTCCCATTTCCTTCCTCTCCCACTGCCCAACCATTTTTACCTTACACAGAAAGTAGCAGATACACAATGTACAATCAATTTAGTGCATTTTTTAAGAATTTACATTTATTAGTGGCTTATTGCTCTGGGCTTTTCTTTTGTTTTCATCACCATAGCATATTGGCACCTAAGCTCAGATCTTAAAAGAAGCTGCAATATCTCCCCATCAGAAAAACTGTTTCTCTCTCTTTCTCAAGGACCAACCTCTTTTCATTTGTCAGAAGCCGCATTGTGGGGAGGAAGTAGATGGCCCTGGGAGGCTTGCACACCTCTAATTTCTAAAGGACATATTCCACAGCTTTCCCTTTCCAAATTCAAAAAATGGCTTAGCAAGGAACTCCACACTAAACAAACCTTAAATAGAGACTGATTAAGTATATTTACATAACAAAAAAGTTAATGGCCTCAAAACTATGCAAGAGTAAGCTTAGATAAGATAGAAGCAGCTTCTTAAAACCAAATGTAATTTTGAAGAGAAAGTACCAATTGAAAATGTTATGAAAGGATGAAAAAAAGGAATACTAAAAGCTAGACTAAATAATAATTCCAGTGAAGCAGCACAGTAAAAGTCTGTAGCACTTTCAGCACGAGTCTGGCCCCTACCAACCATAACCCTTTAGATTTACAGATGGGCAATGCAGAAGGGGAAGTGACAGCATTGGAGAGGAGCACCAGTTTATCCATTAGCACCCATTTTTGTGGCATACCTTTTCACAGAAACATTTAGAAGGGACCTCTTGAGCTCATCTAGTCCAATTGGCTGTGCTTGAAGCAGGGTGACCTACAAGCAGGTTGCCCAGCAGGATGTCCAGTCAGGTTTTTGATATCTCCAAAGGTGGAGACTCCACAACCTCACCAGGCAACCTGCTTCCATGTTTGAACACCGTCAGAGTTTAAAAAAAAAAAAAAATTTGTGTGTGTGTGTTTTTCATCTGGTGTTTACATGGAAGCTTTCTATTTTTGTAATCACTGGGGACTGTTGAGAAAAGCCCAGCTCAGACTTCTTTATTCCCTCCTGAATCCACCTCTTGTGCTCTTCTTTCCTTCCCCCTGCTACTTCCCCAAATCATGTCTAAGATCATTTAAGAGGTCCTTGCTAACCTGTGCGAGCCTCCTGCTGCTTTTGCTCGATTTCCTATTTGTTGGGATAGACATTTCTTGAGCTTGGAGGAGGTGATCTTTGCATACCCACCAGCTCTCCTACAACCCTGTTCTCTCCAGAGCTGTATCCCATGGGATTCTTCCAGGCAAATTTCTGAACTGGCTGAAGTCTGCTCTCCTCAAGTTCAGGGCTGCGGTCCTGCTTTTTGCTCTGCTCCCTCCACTTAGGATCCTGAACTCCATCATTTCATGGTCAGTGCAGCCAAGTCTGCCTCCAACTTTCACATCCACAACCAGTTCTGCCTTGTTTGTAAGTATCAGGTCCAGCAGAGCACCTTTCCTTGTTGGCTCCTTGATCATCTGTGTCAGGAAGTTGTCATCAATGCACTCGAGAAATCTCCTTGAGCCATACTGTATTGTCCTTCCAAAAGATACAGTGGTTAAAGTTTCCCAAGAACCAGAGCCTGTGAATGCAAGGCTTCTTCCAGGTGTTTGAAGGCAGCTTCCTCTGCATCTTCCTGATCAGGAAGTCAATAACAGATACTTACCACAACACCACCCAAGTCAGTCTGCCCACTAATCTTCACCCATAAACTCTTGACAGGCTCCTGGCCAGTCTGAAGGCAGAGCCCCAAGCATAACAGCTGCTCTCTCACATCAAGGCAACTACCTCTCCTAGCCTTCCCAGCCATCCTTCCGAAACAGGCTGTATCTCTCCACTACAGCACTCCATCACATAAGCCATCCCACCATGCCTCCACAATCCCAAGGTCATAGCCCTGTAACTGCACACGGACTTCTAACGCCTCCTCTTGGTCTCAAGCAGATGTGCTGCATAGCTGAAGCTCTCTCCACCTTCCCAAGAAGTTGCAAGACACTGCTCCATGTGCCATCGTGTGACAAGCACGTTAATACCCAGTGACTTCAGCATAATTACACAAGAAATATTCCCTTTCAGAAGCTATGACCTCAGTCAGAAACGTATCAATAAAAAGAAGTAGCACAGCATAGTACTGATGGTTGCTAGTATGTATAAGTAGAGGAACCTTACAAGTTCAGAAAGGGAAAAAGTAGTAATAAGACAGAATGATGAAATGAAGAAAGATAACACCTAAAGCTCAGCAAAAAAGTGGTAACATAAAATGTACCCCACTGTCAGATACTAGTATGTGTGAGGGAAAACAGATAAAATATTTGGTTTATGCAACAGATGTGACAAGATGTTAATACAGCTTAGGGAAGTATTCTTCCTCCTAACAGACAAAAAAATCGTACAGATTTGGATGAGTGTTTGTACGTGCCCTCTGTTAAGAGAGTCAGCAAAATACAGCATGCAAGAGGAGTTTCTGTTGCCCTCCTGCAACAGCAGGCTTCCGGCTTTTTCCTCTAAAGAACATTGAAGACAATAGATTAAAGGACAACATACAAATTGTATACTTGAAGAGGATAGCTGGATTCTTCTCTCATAGCAGATGGTGAATGGGATATAAATAACCTCTCTTCTACATACAATTTTAATTAACATTTTAAAAAGAGAGAAAAAAGGTGTTTGATTGATGCAGTCTACAGAACTATTTAGCTGTACCCTCCTACTGTCCAATCTCTGATGTCAGGTCCACAGAGACTGCCTAGGAAATGGCTGTTGCACTGCACAAGGGGCTGTGCATCAGAAGACTTCTCAAAATAGAAAGTTTAGCTTTGATTATCAAAATTTTTCCCCTCTCACTCTCAAGGTCATGTTTAGACTGCAGTTTGCACTGCAATCATCACATCATGGTCATGACCATTGTCACAAGTACTGGTAACAATCTGCCATCAGCAGAAGGCTGTTCAGAATAGACCAACCACACCCAGGTGCCTGCCTTGCTTCTTGGGACCATTCTGGGGCTACACTAAGTCCCTGCTGCTGTAGAAATATCCCGCCATACCTATCCATACTGGTATGCCAGCAATACCCAAGCTAATCTGAAATGAGCTAGTCTAAAGATAGCTTGATACCCACAGGAAATACATATCCACACAGGCTGGGAGGGTCTCTGCCCCTCAGCAGCTACAGAGCTTTTTTCACTCCTGCTATTTTCATGGCAGCTGCTATAAAGGAAGCACCTGGGCAGTAGCGGCCCACAGCTCTACTACTAATTTGCAAGGCATTTTCTACGCAGCCTATGTGCTTCACCAGATGGTCTTCAACAGTATGAAGTAGAGAAAGGCATCCTGCTGCAGCGGAGGCTCCACAGCTTTCCTCTGGCTGCCAGGCCAGAGTCTTAAGGCTCAGCACTGCTGTACCCCGGCTTCTCCCCTGTAAAAGGAGCAGCATTCTCTTACTTAGTTTCTAACATGACTAGCATGCAGAAACATTTTTGTAAGCCAACCTGGAGTTCTGTATTCTTACTAAGAGGCACACTGAAGTCAGCCTGAATTACTCTCAGATAATAAGCTTCCCCTCTGTGTGAGCACCAGCCAGCACAGACCTCACATTTCTGCTCTGCAAGTAGAGGTTTCAGTTAATGAGCTAAAAGATATGCTCTATTAATTATGAATAATATACACCTGAGGACTCACAGCTGAGCTGCCTGAGACCAACAGACACATGAGAGAGCCAGGCCTCTCTGACATTTACACACTGTGGTGCTTATAGCCTTGCAATAGCAGAACCCCCGACTCGCTGCCAGGAAAGACCAGTTTCACTTTCTGCTGCAGATCACTACGGCAGTGATACACCGGTACGGTAAACTAGAGGGAGAGGCTCCAACTGCCTTTGAGCTTTCGAGTGATCATCAGTACGCACGTTTCTATAGATGTTACGCACATGCACATGGGGTTGAGTTAGCACTTCATATAGACGAATTCTTTCTCTCTCGCCAAAATGTTCTTTTAAGTGCAAGCGCCCGATGAGAAGAGGAGGTGTGGGGGTACGACTACTGCCTTCCCAGAGCCACTCCCGCGCTGCCCACGGCTGCCTCCCGCGGAGGGCCGCCCACCGCCCTGAGGAGCACTCGAGGCCCCGCAGGGCCGGGCCGCGCAGCCCGCGCAGCGCACGCGGGTGCCGCGTCACTAGGTGGAGCTCGCCACCCACCAACGCCGCCAAACGCGACGGGCTTACGAGAACGCAGGAGTTGGAGAAACCGTGCAAATCGACCAAATTTACATTCGGACAAGCTATGTAGGTTGTTTGCTTTCTTGTTTCATTTTTTAAAACGGTTCCATATGTTCTTAACGATAAAGCACAACAGATGGATAGGACACAGAGGGAGGAAACGGAGGCACAAAGGTAAGCCTCCTTTTCTCTGTTCATTCCGGTTTATGCATATAATCCCCACAGTTGACTGATCCCCATGCAAAGGAATTTGTCTTAACTGCTTGTTTCTGGGGTTAATCTTTTCCACTGAGGTAAATCCAAATTATAATTCCTACTTTATTAGATGAGAAAACTGAATTCTAGAAAGCTCAGGGCTAAACATCAAAATTTGAATCCATTTTTGAGATCAATTCTGTAGTTGTGAGTATATATTCAATACATTCCAAGCTTGAGCTGGAATTACAAAATGTTCAGGTCTACAAAAATTAAACCTCAGTAGGCCAGATCTCCAAACAAATTTACAAACTCCCATTGATTTCACTAGCAACCAAATATCTAAAGGATTTGCACCTAAATTATCTGCCTGAGTTTTACAGTTTTGCTAGTCTTGGGAAAAGATCTAGGTTTACAGTCCTTTACCTAAATCATGAAAGACATTTTCTTAATATTAACAATGGTAAATGGCTCCAGAAAGGATCCCTATCTTCTCTTAAAAAAACAGGATGCAGTGTGGTAAGACTTGTGGAAACCAGGGACTCGCCTCTCCTCGATATGTTCTTTATCAGTGGGTGTGTGGAGGAAAATGCACAGCTGAAAAAGGGGTTTGGTACTATTCTGGACTGCAAAGAAACAGAAGTGCCAAGGGCAGAGAGTTTTTCTAAAGACAACTCTGCTTAACCAGCTGATGCTGTCAGAAAGGTTTGCAGACAACAGCATTTTGTGGTTAATGGACAGCTTTCCAAACACTCACATGGCCTCACTTGCAGTTTACACATACAAAGTGTCTTAGAGCCACTTCAAGAGCAGCAGAAAGGGGACAGAGTGTGAGAAGACAGTCATGTCTTTACTCCCCATGCACTGTTTTCACAGCAAAACATTCCCCAAACTGCAAAACATGTAATCAGTGGCACTTGAGACATCAATGACCCTTTTCAAAAATCTGACAATCAGACCAGGGATGATATTTCAGACAGAACTGGCTTTAAGCAGATAGGAGAATAAAGGTGAACAAAACCCAAAAATCATGCCATAGTGGACTCTTCACCTGATCCAGTAAGTCTGCTCACAGTACCCTGTGCCTAAGAGCAGCCAAAACAAAGAGTCCTGATGCAGGTACAAAGGAAAGTCACTGTAAGCAATCACGGAGGAATCTGTGTATGTGAGAAGCACCTTCCAAGCCCCTAGGATGGAAAGGCTGGCATAAAAATTAAATAAGTACAAGTCTCCTATCTCCCCTATGTATATTCTATTCCATGAAAGGAAAATTATAACCTAATCTTAGACGCACTTTTATCCAGATGAATTTTCTGTTAAAGAGCTGCAGTTAAGCTCTTTGCCTTGATGCTATCTTGCAGTAATGAGTTTCACTCCTTAGTTATAAAACGTGACAAAAGTATTTTATCAATTACTGCTGAATCTGCTGTCTTTTAGTTTTAGTTCTATGTTTGGGGTTCTATTACCTTAAGTAAAAGAGAGCACCCCATGCATCTCCTCAGAACCATTCATTACTCTGAGTAGCTCTGTCATTGTCTGCCACTCACACCCTATCTAACTGGTATATTCTCAGTCTCTCCTATGAGTATGACTTTGTTGCCAACCTTTTATCATCACTTGTTTCTGAAAGAAAAACAAGAAGGGATTATACTTTCAGGAGGAATTTTCCTATTGTAGCTAAGTTTTACTTAAACAGGTAAATATATTTAGAAGCACAGAATGTTAAAGATGAAGAGGAAAACTGGTTGGATCAAATGAAAGGAAATGCCTCATTGGAAAGTATACAAACAGTAAAAAACAAACTAAAATATTAAGCATGGTGAGAGTCTACATCATATATGTAGTGAACTTGTAGTTAGCAAACAAGCTCTAATCCACTTAATCCAGTATCCTATTTTTGACCGTGGCCATTGCTAGAGGGAACAGCATAGCTATAGGCAGAGCAAGAGTAGCACACTGTTCTCTACATCAGGTCTGTTTCCAAACCTTTTCTTGTTAGAGGTTGACTATGAAATATGAGGCATAACATTCCCCTCAGATTTCTATGATAAACAGTGAAAAATAAACTAATAATCTATACAGAAGATTCATGCTTTCAAACCTCAATAAATTCTCAACCTGAATCATTAGAACAGCTTAATCAATTGTTTGAAAAGTATTTTCTTTTATTAATTTTGCATTTTCTATCCTTCCATTTTTAACAGGATTTTGTTAGGATTTTTTATTGGTTTCATAAAGCTATATTTCCTGTATCATTCATTATTTTAAATACTTTGGTCCTTCCTTACTTTCTGCAGAAAAATAGTTACAGTCTTAAAATTTGAAAAGCTTTTTCACATCCTATCTTCACCCAGTTCCACAATATGAAATGTCTTGCTTTAGCTGGAAACAATCTCAGATTTTCAGAAACTGAGAATTAAGTATTTGTAGAAGCAAATAAGTCCACAGAAATTACAGGTGCCAAGTAACTCTAAAATTACAGAGAATCTTCTCCTCAGAAAGTAAGAATTCCAAGCAGTTGGAAATTTGTTCTTCTGCAAGTAGCTACAGCACAGAAACCAGCGATTTAAAAAAAAAAAAAAAAAAAAGAATATTATGCTTTTAAATGCATTGCATCTCCCAGACCCTGCGAGTTTTGACATCAAAGCTTGAATTACTGTGCATATTTATACCTAATAACTAGCTGGAGACTTGAAGCGGATTTCATCCCTGTCTTTTCTCCTCCCATGTTTAAACTGAAACCTGTAAAGCTTTTCCAAAGAACAATTTTGATTACTCCAGCCTCCAATGGATTTTTTTTTTCCCCTTCTATTTCCTTATCCTCAAGGGGAATAAAGAGCAGAGAATAAAGTGGCCTTTCTAGTACTTTATGTTTCAACTAAAAAAAACATTAATAAAAGACCCTGGAGTGCTGTGAAATGGAAGAAAAAATAAATAAAAATTGAAGAGAGGCAGTAAAAAAACCCTACAGTTCTGCTGGCAGCAATCCAGCATTAACACATTCAGGAAATAGGAAATTTTAAAATTAAGTAATATTTACATATTACTGCTTTTTAGCCTATTGTTTGGTTTCCCTTCTCCAATAGCCTTCTGCCTCACTTTATGCCAGAGGCACAAGAGGAGAAAAATCCATTTCATAAATCACAACATAATTTCTAGACTAAGTTCTCAGAGCCTGCATTCAGGGTTGCATTTGACAGCTAGCCACTGCTAGACATCCAGATCTCTAGCAGCAGAGAGTGCGAGGATGACTTCCTGAGGAACTCATCCTGCAGCATGTTACTCCTCTTCCAGAAAAGGATCCATTTAGATAAGGAGGTCACTATAAACTCATTTACTTGAAACCTAAGATACAAGTCTAGGTAAAAGCTTTATGTCCATCTCCAAGAGAATTATATTCACCCTGAACAGATATCACTACTCATCTAAATGATTTCCAAACCACTTATACTTCATTGGTTAAATAAAGAAATAATTTCACAAACTACTGAACTGCATCCAATTCCTTAGCGAACCACAACGCGACACTACAGTGTAACATAGCAAGTAAAGACTGTTGCTATTCAGAATAGCTGAAGATGGAAAAATTGGAAATTTGGGGATGAGTGATACTGCTTAACGTTACAATCCTCAACAAAATCCAGTGAACAGAGCCAGGTTTGCTTTCTCAAGCCACACAGGTAGCTATTAAATCAGAGAAAGGACAGCCACACAGTATATCAGCATCACAATAGCATTGTTGTTCCAAGTGTACACTGTACCAAATCATATTAAAAATATTAAAAAGTATGAAGTGCTATTACTGCCTAGATATTTGCAGTATCCTCAACAACCATGTGCTCTTCTCAGTAGCAGCTAGCCCTACTACATATTTATCTCCCTCCTGCCCTGCTCTTGCCAGGTCCATGCAATTTTACTTAGCACAACATACAGCTGCCTAAGCACGTCTTGCACCACTTAAAATATGTTAGTATTATCCAAGACATCTACACAGGACTGGCAAATATGGCAAAGAACATGAGGGAAAGCCACGCTTTTCTGGAGTGCCAACTAAAGGCCAGGCAGGCTGCCAACGGTTATTTAAAATGACACTGTACACCGCTCTACAGTCAGTTGAATCCCATCCCTATTCAGCTATCTCAACCCAACAGTTTGGAGAGGCTGGAGACAGCCTGCACCCCTCTTCTCCTCCTCCAGCTGGCAGCACTCCCCCAGCACAGCACAGGTGAGAAAAATTGCCTGTGCAGGAGTGAGGTGATCAGGCTTTGGGAAAGTAGCTCATCCTGAGGGGGATGGTCTGTGGAGACCACTGATGTTGACTGTTGCTTTTGAGAGCAGGAACCCCGGGAGAGATGAAGAAGGTCCTCTTGTCCGTACTTCATTCTGGGAAAGTGCCACCCCAGCAATAGTTTTCCAACACATGAAATCAGCTAGGGACCAGGAGGACTGGCCTAGGACTGGAAGACACACTTATCCAGGCCACCACTCCAGATTCTGGTGACATAATTTGACTTGATGGTAGTACAATGAGTTTTAGCATTGGTGGTATGAAACGCTAAAAACATATGGCTCCACAGCCGAATGGAAAGCACCCAGCCACAGCATCACCAGCAGCTTTCGCCAGCAGCCCTACAACTTAAAACAAATGCAAGTTTTGAAGCATCTCAGCCATGCTCACAAACTATCCAGTCTGACAAGATCACAACTCCAGTAGGAAAAGCTATAAGACAATTTAATGGATAAAAATATGGAGGTTCCCACTCTGAATGACTAGCTTGGAGGGAATCACAGTGAATTTCAATATTCTGACTGTGTGGGTGTAGTGATAAGGTGAGAAAGACTTATAAAACCACATGCCAAATTAGTCCATCCAGTCCAATTCACACCTTTGCTATCCTAGTGGAATACACAATTTTTCTATGGAAATTGCTACATTTGTTTTTGAAGAGTTGACGGGTTTGGAGTTTTTTGTGGGTTTTGTTTTGTTTTTTTAAATGTAAAACACTTTTGCCAGACAAAATGCAAATTAATCTAGTTTTTGTCAGCACCAGTCTGAAAACAAGCACAAACCTACCATATTTCAGTTCTTCCACTTTTGTCTTAACTTCCTCATCTCTTTGAAGTCTGATCTGAAGAGGAGAGTTCACTACTCCATAACAAGTACTAGGATGCATTAAATCCTCCTGCCTGCAACACAGATTCTCCATTCCACCCAGACCTCCAAGCACAGCATTTTGTTCACACCTACCCACTAAAGAATCCACCTTGAGTCCAGAGATCACTGCATGCATGGGTTACATCAAAAGCTACTTAAGTGGTAATAGGACTGGTAAACTTGATAGACAGGAATCTACCCAAATGGGTATATACCAACCATCCTGAGGGGCCAAGGATGGACTATACACTATTGTTTTTCCTCAGGAAAAAGAGTAGAGCTGTGAGAAACAAAGTCTTCAAGTCTTTTATGCATTTCAGGAGGACTAATTCCTAAGTCCCTGGAATACTAGAACCAGAACAAGGACACACCTCTAACAATATCCAGACTAAGGGAGGCAAGGCATCAATTCAAGTTTACTATCTCATCTTACAGAACATGCCCTCACAGGCTAAAGCCAGATAGCTATGTGACAACACCTACTGCAGAAGCAGATATTAACAAGAAGTTATCTGTAATGATTTATTTATTGATGTACCATAGACTCAAATCTCTATGTAGTACACTTCCCTATTAAGTCTGCCTGGCTTGTTCAAATGTTAATTTAGCTGTGTGGTTTTCCTATTATTCTGATTTCAAATTAATAAGCAGCTCTAGGGGCCTTTGGTTCTGTTACTAACAATTAAAAAGATAAAATACAATTAAAATAAACAAACACATAACAACAGGACCTTTTCTTTTTTCCCCAAATGCAACTTAAACCAAACAAGAGGCAACAAAAGAGTGTATATTGAAATCTCCCTCCTGTATCTAGAAGAAAATCAGACATTGTCTAAACATCCAAACACTTTCTAAAGAAGTACACAGCATGCCTAGGAAAATCAAGGACAATAGCAATGCAGGCATATAGGAGGAGATTTTTCCAGACAGATCTACATCTCCCAAAGCTGTGCAGTGTACAGATCTTCAATGTATCACCAACCAAGTAGGCACAAAAATACTGGGAAAAAGTCACAACTGGCATCTGTATCCCCCATAATTGAGCTACAGTGACAGGGCACATGACTTGGTTCTGCACCAACTTCTGTGTCTCTCCACCACACACCATTTCAAGGAGAAAACATACCTTCAGTCTAAGCCTCCCCGCCATCTCTGCAGGTATTTCACATAGACCTTGACTGAGAGATAAAAATTACTCCACATTAAAAGAATCTTTGGTGAAGAGAAGCCTAATGTAAATCTTCAAGAACAGGGTGGGCAAGGGTGGGGAGCCCACCTTATAAGCAAATATTCTCACTCTTTTCTTGGTAAGGATCCACAGCAAGGCAGAGGCTTTCACTGTGACAAATGAGTACTGGTGATCTGTTATTTCTATTCAAATTGTAATTAAAAAAATGGTCATATGGATTAGGCAGTGGATTGACACACAATATGGGCCAGGTTCTTTTCCAAGCTCTTCGTCAACTTCCCTTTAAACCTCGATCTCTTCATCCTTAATCTATTAACTGAGACAATATTCTCTTTCTCATGAAATATCATAATACTAAATGCATCAGACAGAAATGTGTCAAAAATAACTGTGTCAGACAAATAAATGTGTCAGAAATAAATTGCAAAACACATGCAACCAAAGCAGGAGACAGTCCCCACTCTTCAGGCATCAGTCTGAGCACTGCTCCAAGCAGATAGCCTCTGCATGTTTTAGATGGCTGAGCAGAGCCTAAAGGCTGCTGCTAAGTTTGTTTTTCTGTAAACATAGCTCTGGTCCCATGCTCAGATGATACCAACATTGAACAGATGACAAAAATACAGCTGGATAGAATTAATCTGTGAAGTTACAGTGACCCTCAGTGATTAGAGCCATTAGGACAGTAAGCATATTTGACTTCTACTCTGTTCCCTATGATTTACACATCTAGAGTAAATTTTGCCCTAGGCATTTGTTTGATATAAACTTAACCAACAAGTGCTGGCAAATTCTTTTCAGTAACCAAAAACCATGGACATCTCTTACAAATATGAGAAGAAATTGGTCTCTTTGTGGAAAGCAGAGCAATAAAGCCACAAGGAGAGAAGCTTTGCTTGCAGACTGGATGCACAACAGAAAAATTAAGATAAAAGCACTTTGTCTCGGGGGGGTGGGGGTGGGGTGTCTGTATTAGATGAAAAATTACTTCAAAAAAAATCAGGCCCTGTTCTATGCAAACTAAACAGAAGAGGAGAGAAGGCTGCAGTGTTAAGGGAAGTATAAGCACCACCACCAATGCTCATGTGCAAAACCCACAAGTCCCACTGCATTCCTACATGACTTGAGGCATATGAACAGGAAAAGGCTGAAGTTACTTCATAGTTAGAATACTCAATACTTCTTTCTTTCTTGAAGACAGATAACAGAGGGCAAAGTAGAAAGGATACCGCAGGCCCCTAGGTCACATGCTAGGAACATGCTAGAAATGTTCAGCATTCCTCCTGTTAAATCCATTTGCCATTAAAAGATCAAGTTCTTCCACTTTTAACCTTGTGACAAAGGACACTGAAGAGAGAAGACAGAGTACCTATGCCTCTTCCATCTTGATCCTTGACCGGAAAGGCCAGTCTTCAGGAATCCCAGGACCCCATGACCAGAGAGAAAACTTGGAACAAGGAAGACTGAGCCTCAGTGGAAGGGAACTGGATTAGGGAACACCTAAAGAAACAGGACAAACATAAGTCCATGGACCTGATGGGATAAACACGAGCGCTAAGAGAGCTGACTGATGCCACTGCAAGGGCACTCTACTATCTTTGAAAGGTCACAGTGATTGGAAGAGGTTCCTGAAGATTGGAAGGGAGAAAATGTCACTCCTGTCCTCATGGTGGGCAAGAAGGAGAATCCAAGGAAGTACAGACCAATCAGCCTCACCTCAGTCCCTGGGAAGGCAATGGAGCAAAACCTTCTGCATAACATTTTCAAACATATTTGGGATGAGAATGCAACTGGAATTAGTCAGCATGGAATTAAGTGTAAATCATGCCTGACCAGCCTGACAGCCTTCTACAGGGAGGTGACTAGGTCGGTGGGCAGAGGGACAGCAGTGGATGTTATTTACCCTGACGTAGTAAGGCTTTTGACACCATCTCTCACAACATCCTTATTGGCAAGCTGACAAAGTACAAGTTAGGTAAGTGCACAAGGAGGTGGACTTAAAACTGGATGAATGACTGGGTCCAGTCAGTTGTGATCAGCAGCAGGAAGTCAGTTTGAAGGCAAGTCACTGTGACATACTCAGGAGTTGATACTGAGGCCAGTCTTGTTCAACGTCTGCATCAATGACCCGGATGACAGCACAAAGAGCACCCTCAGCAAGGTCACAGATGACACAGAGGGAAGAGTGGCTTGTACACCAGATGGGTGTGCTGCAATTCAGAGGGACCTGGACAGGTTGGAGAATTGGGCTGACAGGAACCTCATGAACTTCAAGTTGGAAATGCAGTTCTGCACCTGAGGAGGAATAACCCCAGGCATCAGTAGTTGCTTCCCAGCTGGTATGCCCCAGCAGCTTGTCTGAAAATGACCTGGGGGTTCAGTGGGCATCAACCAGAACATGAACCAGCAACATGTTTGGTGACACAGAAGGCCTCCTTGGCTGCATGAGGGAGAATGTTGCCAGCAGGTCAAGGGAAGTGGTCCCTCTCCTCTGCTCAGCACTGAGGAAACCACACCAGGAGTGCTGTGGCTAGTGCTGGGCTCCCCAGTACAGGAAAGATACAGACTTAGAGGAATGAGCCCAGAGCAAGGCCATGAAGATGATGGAGAGACTGGAGCATCTTTCATGTGAAGAGAGGCTGAGGGAAGTGGGGCTGCTCAGCCTGCAGAAGAGAGGGCTCAGGGATAGGCTGGGGGGCAATCTTATTATTGTGTATAAATATCTGATGGGAAGGAGTAAAGAACACTGAGCAGTGCCCTGCAAAGAGATAAGATGCAACAGGCACAAACTGAAATTCCATCTGAAAAAAACAAGAAAAACAAACAAATTACTTTTGGTTTTTGATGTGAGGATGTTCAAACATGGGAACAAGCTGCCCAGAGAGATTGTAGTCTCTCCATCTTTGGAGACATTCCAAACCCAACTGGACATGGCCTTGGCAACCTGCTCCAGTTGGCCCTGCCTGAGCAGCGAGATTCAACTAGATGATCTGCCAACACCTCTTCCAACCTCAAATACTTTGTGATTTTGACATTTATTTTTACTACATAATTTGTTGGATAAATAAAAGTGACTGAGCCATGTATATTTTCATGCACTTCAGTGGAAGTTAGGTGTAGTCGACGACTCTCCAACAAAGCACATGCTCCTACCAATAAATTTCTTCCTCTGGGATGCAGTTAAAGTAAATACCTTAAAACTAATGTCTCTAAAAAAACAAAACAAAACAAAAAAACAAAAAAAAAAACCCCAAACAAAAAAACCACCAAAACCACAAAACACTGCTTACAAAAGATATTTTAAAGGTACCCTATGTCTGGGAGAACAGGTTGTTTTCTATAGTCTGTGGTTTAATAGATACTTTGTTGCCCAGGAGATCTGTAACTATCATTTTCCTTCCTTGATTAATTATGTTATTACTAATAATAAGACCACTCTTAATGAAAGTCCTGTTTTTCTAATGATTTAGCTGCAGCTAGAACACCCCACATTCTCAGCAATGCACCATCCCATGCATACTAACCAATGACTTGCATTTTTTGTTTTATATTTACATTTTCACAGGTTGTGTGGTGTTGTGTTTTCGTTGTCTGGATTTTGGTTTTGGTTGGGTCTTTTGTGTTTGGGTTTTGGGGTTTTTTGTTGGGTTTTTTTGTTTTATTTTTAATAGAAATTAAGCCTTCTGGATCATATATGAAATGGCAGTGACCAACTGGGTTAAAAGCATTCTGCTTTTCTAGTCTCTGATTAACTAGCAAGGAATGGCTGAAGCAGAGGTCAGTACTTTTTGAATGAAATACATACAGAAAATGGCTTAAAAGCTTTACAGGACCCAACAAGCTCTTTTGAGGCCTCCATTCCCCTATAAGCACTGCCAAGTCCACAGGCAAATTACATTGGATGTATCCTCCTTGCTTTCAGATGTTAGTAATGAGAAAGGGGGCAGGGGAAGAATTCACCTTACCTTTTTCAGAAGCACCGTCTGCTGGTGTTTTTCAAAAGCATTTTATACAGAGTCATTTAAGATTTCACCATGGAATATTACTGAACGCATACCTACTGTTGGTGCATATGTCCATTCCTCTGTCACCTACCACAGATCAGCTTCAAGAATAAAAGACACCAGGCATAGGACTTCTAACCAAAGTAGAGAAAGTACCGGAAAGCTTGTTCAACAGGAATGGGCAGCAACCAGAGTAAAACTGGATTTTATTGGGAGGCCATGCCCACAGATATCCACAGCAAACGATCTTCCTCTTGAAGGACACATTCTGTTTCACCGTAAGCTTGCAGTTTCTCCAAGCATGACTTACCAAAACAATCTCAGCTGCTGGGAGCCTTCCTGCTTTCTTATTTATTTTTCTTTAAAGCAGTGAAAACAAAAGAAATCCAAACTACCCAGACATGCAAGACAAATTAATTCACAGCAGCACAAGCTGTATCACTTAGTCAAAGGAATGTTCTAAACACCTGTTTATGAGCAAAACCAGTCATAAAAACAGCTGTAAGCAGCAAACAGGAGCTAACAACAACAATTTCCCATCCTTTTCCAGACACATAATGACATTTAAATCACATAGCATCACAGAAGAATTGTATAGAGCTGATGGTAATTGACGTAATTACTTGTATGCATTTCTCCACTACATAGCATTCTGCTGTAAACCCAAGCATGTTAAAAGTAAACAGAGTTTTTTAAATCCTAAAGCAATAGTAGGACAATCCGTGCTGGATCCTTTTAACCTGTAGGTGGAAAGAAAGTAACTACTTCAAAGTTTTAAAGCTTCAAATACATAATTTAAACCTCAGGCAGACACTGAAACAATTAAAACTTGGCAAGTTCCTTTTGGTTAAAAGGGTTCAGATCAGAGCGGAGATGAGATACAAACAGGTAATGAATGCTTAGGTGATTAAAGATGAAGACAAAAAATGAAACCGCTAGGGAAAATATGCATCGTCATATTTTTCTCTTTCTTTCAAAAAAAGTAAAATCTTTCACTTGCAGATCTTTGATGGGCCAGAGCAGGGAAAAAAAACACATCAGTGAATAATCACAGAAAACGCTCTTCCCTTGAATATACATTAACATTGGCAAAAACATAAGGGAAGCAATGAATACCATCATGCTGAAGGTATTGTCTCAGAGGGGATTGCTGTTTAAAAAGACTCAGACTCCTAACTGAGGACAGCTTTTACTGATAAATCTGTGAACACTATGTATCTGCCAGATACAGGGACTTTGTACTTCTGTTCCAGGGTGGGACGAGAAAAGGAGCTCTGCAGTCAAATGCATCTCTAGTTTCATACAGATCTGTGGGTAAACTGTAACACCACATGGAAAAAAAATCCAGTTCACCTTAGTAAGTCACAAATACAGTTAAAAACAACGTCTGATGAAGAACTTTGGGGGGGGCGGGGAAGGGGGGGAGAATCACCCATCTCATATGTAAACAATACATAACTCTAGATAATGAAACCCATCAGGTTAGGTAGTGAGCCAAGTGAGAGGATCGTTATCAATGGAATATCTTAAATATATTATTCATGGAAGATATGTAGAGAGGGCACAGCATCCTCCATACAAAAAGAAAGTTCCAAAGCTATCAATCCATTCACCCAAACTTTCAAACAAACAACGCTCTAAAGATTTCTTTTTGACTCTCCATTTGAGAGCTTTTTTTGATTCAAAATAAAATAAGCAGCAGTGGGGAAAATCCTAATGGCCCAGAGAGTAACAGGAAACCCCTAAAAAACCCAACCACCACCACCCCCAGTATATTCCAATTTGGCACAACCTTTACCAATATTACAGACAAGTGTGAAAGATGCAGTGGCTATTTCCATAGCCATGACTGTTGACAGATGGAAGGTGTCTCATGGGTACTTTTTAAAAATTAAGACAATTGGGTATTTCACTGCTCTACATAGCTCAACCTCAGCTGTTTAACGCATCTTACTACCTTTTAGTGATAATCCTTTGTCCCGGTTCTCCATGTCAGCTATTTATTGGAATGGCACACAGGCCGAGATAACTTTGGTATATCAGATGGTATTTCAACAGCTAATCAAATAACATGTTCTCTGCACATTTGTAAAACAGTCCTTCTCTTAAGCACAAACAGGAAACCCAAGTGATGTCGAAGCTGCACTAATGGGGCACTAATTTTTTTTCCCCCATGCCCAGCACTTGGTCTTCAGAAAGAAGGGAACCAGACCACATGCCTCTCAAAACTTCTGCAGGTTCTGGTCCCATGAATACAGAAATAACTCCAATAAATCATGAAAGGCTGTAAACCAGTGGAGTATAATGAGGGATTAAGGGTGGGGTGGGAGGACACATGGCATCAACATGCTTAAACACTTACCTAAAGCTGCACCTTAACTTAGCTGTTATACTGTCCCTGGATCAATTCAGCACACATAGCAAGATAAGCTAAGCAGAAATGAAGAAATACTGGGTGTTTAAACTATGTGTTCCCCTCAAACAAGTCAGAATAGCACATTTTCCTATGCAGGAGGATCCTAACAATGTGCATGGGTTTCTCCACGTTAAAAAAAATGTTTGTCTTCCAAGATAACCTCATGACCTACCTCCTAAAGACACTTTTAAAGTACTTTTAAATCTATAGTGTAAGAATAGCTCATGTTTCCCATTTACTGTTCAGTCTAAGATATACTTCAGACCTCTTCTAATGTGATATAACTTCATCAAAATCAGGTTTCTCTATTCAGCGCTGGAGCAGGTGAACCCCAAAATTCAAAACCAGTATTTCTGTCTGCCTCAGCCTTAACTTCTCGTGACAGCTACTACACTAGTGAAATAAGGTAACCACCATGCATTACAATCTTGATTATCAAGTGGACATTTACAATGTAGAAGCTCTGTTTATTTTAACACAGTTAGTTTGCATATGCAGCGCAGACAGAGATACATCAATTCTTCCAAACATCTATTGTTCTACAACCAGGAAGAGTAAGAAAAAGATGGATTAACAGGTAAACTTTGAATGTGTTGACAAGGTTTTTGTTACTTGGGTTTAATGGGTTATGAGGTGTTACTGATTTTCAGTAGTGCCAAGCACTCCATTACTTCACTGAAGTCCAGGCCCTTAGCAACTCTCAATGCTTAGCCTGCAAGACTTAGAATTTTGAGATTCAAAATCGGAGATCAATTTTTACCATTTTTAAATCAAATTATTTGTCCAGACTCCCTCCCAGCAAGTGACAGGCAGAGTAAAATAAAACTGAGAAGCTATGGCTCACATTTACACACTCTGTTAGCAGTAATTCTATGAACTAGAACTACATAAAAATGTAAGAGCAATACAGTAGAACTAACTACTACTTTTTCCTCAAGTATCTAAAAAAAAAAAAAACGGAAAGAAAAAAAAGCTTTTAGGTTTTCTTGAAGCTTTCAAAAAAATGCTTTTGGTAGTGAGGCAGATATTTTGCAAGCAGCACCTTCAGCCACCAGAAGATCTCCCATACATCCAACAATACAATCTTACACTGCGACACTGACATAAGAGAAATGGGCAAGAGCACAAGCAGCAGCACTATCCAGGGTGTCTACAAAGACGGTATACTACTGTGGAAAAGCAAGTTGCCAAAACTGACTGCTGTCTAATATAAAAGCAGTATAACTCAAAAAAGCCCAGTATAGGAAGTGGATCCACCCTGCACAAGCGCGCTGTTGTCTTCTGTTATTAAGTAGAAACTTGGTGGGCCTCAGACCAAATCATAAAGACGTGACCAACAGCACCTACTATGTTCTCTCCTGTAAAAGCATCACACAAGGAAATCTTAACTTAAAATTTCTAGGCTAGACATACTTAGATATTCATAATTTTAAGCTTTTCCTAGCATTTCATGATACAGATGAAACAGTAATGCCATCAGAAAAATCAGTAAGACTATAAGTAAAACTATAGCTGACACAGATAGCCTGTTCTTCTACCACTAGTTATGCCTGAATACACACACACGATGGCCAAGATGTGCTCCATTTAGACTGCAAATGGACTGACTGAAGCACAAACCTTTAATTTCATGCTTTTTCCTCCAAAGTAATCCAAAATATCATGAAAATAATCATCTCATATCCCCAGGCTTTTTCTACTTTGGTGTTACAAAGTTTTCCTCAGTAAAGTAACTAACTCTCTTAAAGTTCCTATTTTACATTGGCCAGCTGCAGGCCAGATGTTGGCCAACAAAGCAGTACCCCTTCCTTTCTGCATGACACACAATCTGACTGAATCCCTAAGTTTACAGAAGCCCTTGAACTCTTTCTCAGCAGGATCAATGCATGATACTCTTCTGTGCTGTTAAGAAGCTCATGTTGGTGTTACACATCTCACACAAGCAACCAAAAATCTAGCCCCCAGGAGGGAAGTGTCCCTAGCGTCTCTACAGGGACAGGATGATACTTTGCATCATCTGCCTTTTCAATAAGAAGTTACATTGCTGTAAAGGTAATCAATCCACAGAGATGTACAGCAGTATTCATCACAGAGTACATCAATCATGCATTACTGAAACACTTCAGGGAGGACTGCACAAAAGAAAAATCAAAGTGCTTTGAAGAAAACTCTCCCCTCCCCCCACCATGAAATCTCAAATCAGTAGCATGCATCTCAGCTTCAAAATTATAAATACGCTTAAAAGCAAAGATTGGTTTCAGTTAAATTCCTCTCTCACTTATTTACCAAGGCTCAAAATGTATCAACAATATTTTGTAATTCTATGAGTCCTTCTTTTAGAAAAGTTCAAATAAACGCTAATGAAAAATGTAACTGTCTACATTTTTGGGAGCAAGAAAATTAGAAGTCTTAAGGTGCTGTCATGGCTTAACCCCAGCCAGCGACTAAGCACCACGCAGCCGCTCACTTGCTCCCCCCCACCCAGTGGGATTGGGGAGAAAATTGGCAAAAGAAGTAAAACTCGTGGGCTGAGATAAGAACAGTTTAATAGAACAGAAGAAACTAATAATGATAACAATAACACTAATAAAATGACAACAGTAATAACAAAGTATTGGAATGTACAAATGATGCGCAGTTCAATTGCTCACCACCCGCCGATCAACACCCACTTAGTGCCCGAGCGGCAAATAACTCCCTGCACCCACTCCCCCCAGTTCAAGTGACATCCCATGGTATGGAATACCCCTTTGGCCAGTTTGGGTCAGCTGTCCTGGCTGTGTCCTGTGCCAACTTCTTGTGCCC
>JAVJGG010000032.1:1392115-1404630 GCA_035590195.1 Aviceda cuculoides
CTGAACTCAAAACACAGCACTGTACCAGCTACTAGGAAGACAATTAACTCTATCCCAGCTGAAACCAGGACAATAAACAATTAGAAAAAAAGACATCACTGCTGAAAGGTTTGCTAAGGGCAAGTTTCCAGAGAAGCAGCAGCAACGCAAGCTTGCCATATGCATCATACACCTGTGTGCACCAGCTTGACCAAGTGAGACTCTCTCTGGGAGAAGAAGGGTTCTTGTTCTCTCTGACTCCTTCTGTCCCTGCACAAACAGTAAATATTTCTAAGGTGTTTCTTTCAGAGGCAGACCTCTGCAGCTCACCTTTCCCCAGCTCATTTCAGAGAGGCCAATGTTCAAGCACAGAAGCACCGAAGGATATTTTTAAAGTAAACTTCTATCTTACTCCACAAGCACCTGTGTGCAATTGCAGTTCTTTGCTCCCTGAGAGAAATTTTGTAGCAGCAGTGCCTTTTGCCAGACAAACCAGCCTTGCAGTGCAAAATACAGGCAATGTGATGGGTCATGGTGGCAGAAGGAACTCAGTAGCAGTCATTGCTGAAACAGGTGGGTGGTGTGAGGACTGTTAAGCATGGAAGAAAGCTCCCAGCTGCGGAGAGGCAACTGTTCTCTGTCATTATCAACCCTCTCACTATTCATTCACGGAAACAGTATTCAGTATTTAAGTCCTAACACAGTCATTGTTTGATTTTAAGATAGTCAACAGCCTGACATGTCTTAATCCTGGAAAAAAACACATTTAGTACTGCTACACAGCTCCCTGATATTACCACTCGAAAGTAAGCTTCCTCAAACTCAGTGTCTTGTGTAGAAAAAGAAAAAACAATTAAATGGAAAAAGAAATGACCAAGTGTTTGATGCCTGGACACCATAGATGACACTGTTTCAGTCTACCTTTGGCCCTCTATTTCACTGTAAGGCAGCAAAACCATTGCCTTCTAAGCCCTATAGCATGATGTCCTCAAACTCTGAAGGATATAGTTGCTTCCTGAGTGTACTGGGTTTGGCTGGGAGGGAGTTAATTTTCTTCATAGTAGCCCACATGGTGATATGTTTTGGATTTGTGAGCAAAACAGTGTTGATAACACACAGGCTGCGGAGAGCAAGTGAGCAGCTGTATGGTGCTTAGTCACCTACAGGGGTTAAACCAAAACAGGGAGGAAAGTGCAAGTGACAACAGCCGATCTGAAAGGAACACAAATCAATTTATACAAGGAAAGTGGCCAAAATAACAAACTGAGAAGTGTACAAGTTTTTCTATCAAAGCCTTTTTTCCCCCAGGCATCCTGGCTGAGATCCTGCAAACATTGCAACAGGAAAGGAAGTAAGGCATCCTGTTTTCCCCAAACAGACATGAGAAAGGAAGCTTGTATTATAACAACTTGTGGGTAAGACAAAAACATTGCTGACCAGCAACTAGTTAATTCAATGTATCATTAAACCAAAACCCAGCATTACATGACTTCAAAAGTTATCCTACCCACAAATTTCTTCCTAGGTTCCTCCAAGGTTCACCCACAGTATCTTTCTCCTCTGGCAAAAAAACACCCCAAAACCCCAAAAACCCACCCCAACCTTTTCATATTCCATAATCTTTGTTACAGCATCCAGAATCCCAATATTTAATTGGAATTTCTAACATTAAGTAGTGGGTATCTAGCTTAGTGACTGACAGGGTGATTGGGTGATTGATATGGTTGTTTTGACTCTGCTCCCTACATGACAGTTCTCACTTTTAGTTATAATCCCATGGAATGGGGTGAGAGGCTACATGAATTGAAAATTCTATATATAAAAACATACAGCACAAAGACAACCTTTCAAGAAGTGGCAAGGAGTCAAGAAAAGCTTCTGGGGTGGAAATGAAAGCCAGTAAACTGGCACAGTTGTTTTCCAAAAGCCGGTCATTGATTCCTGACAGATGACTGTTGAGTTTCCACAGTTAGTTTTCTTTCCTGTTAGGTCCCACCACAGCAATTTAGTTAAAAATAACACAGAATGCATTCTGCCAAGCTCTGGTCTCAGCAGCACCATCTCTTCAAACTGATGACCTTAGAAGACCTGCTGAAGTCCCTCCCTGAGCACTAGAACTGAAGAGTCAGACTAGAGACTTTCAAAAGATGTGACGATATTAGCTGGAAGATGAAGGCTAACTGCTGCTAACTAACAGCTGAGACTAGCTGAAGTCTAGTAAACATGGACCTGCATTTGAAGCCCAGATTTACGGCCCCTGAAATATTCTGGGATGTAGGGACCTTGTGATAACACAAACTGCAGTTTCGGATTGCAGAAATTAATCATGCCACAGCAAAACCTTAATCTTCATGGCACTGTCTGGATGAGGAGGATTAAAGACACTGTGAAAAGCTTGCGCTCATTACACCCAGTGTTCTGCACCCAATAATGCAGATCGCTAGAGCCTCTTTAGCAGTCACTCTTTAGCAGATACAGCACCAGTATCTGCTGAGCCTTAAGGCACACTGATTTGGCCCTAAATTTACTGATAAGGTAGCACCCAACATAGCAAGCACTGCTTGTGCTGATCAGAGTTTGCTTTTCTTTTTCTTTTTAACTATTCAAAGTCTCATTAGAGATGTTCTCTCTGGGTTCTTCTCAGACAAAACTAATCACATATAAAATACTCACTTCCTCCTACATCCTAAAGCATGAGTTACCAGGTTTGTGCCAGTTTTCTTTGAATAAAAGAACAAAGTGGATGTTCTGGGAACTAATTACAGAATCTAATCTACAAAGACATTGTATAGACAGCAGCAAAGCAGAGCAGCTTCTCATATGTGCTTCACCTTTTGCCTGTCACCTAGGTGGAAGAAGTCTATGTGGAACCCAGCCCTGAAGGGCCTTGTCCTCTCCATTGCAACTGGTAACTGCATGGACTTTGTCACTACCGTTTTAAAACAAGCTCAGGAGCACTATTTCACTTTGTAAGGGTAGCGAGCAACCTCGAGTTGAGAGCTTAAGTCAAGAGGTTTTTTTCCCACTGGGGACTCAGAATGGACTTGAATCAGTCACGTCTGAGACAAAGTACCTCACTTTGTAGTAGCTCACACAGGGAAAAGGAATTTGTTGTGTTATGTGATAAAGCTCATCTGCACTCCCACAAAGGAGCTCAGAGAGACACCAGCAGGAGGAAGAGACCAAATAATATCTTCGTGGGTTACATCCAGGCCCATCACAGGGGCCATCAGCCCATCAGAGGCCCATTTGCACAAACCCATAGGAGCACGGGGGCGCAGGGGCAGGTGGGAAAAAAATCAAGGACTCCTAAGGAATGAACACCTTGTCCAGGCCTCTCCCAGGGCTGTCCCAGCAAAGCCATTAGCCCCAGTGTCCAAGGGTGAAACTCATCATCGTAAGTCATCTGGAGCAACTCTTGTGATTGCTTTTTGGACTAAGGGGGTTGCTGCCTCGGGTGGGACATATGTGATGCAGGGGAAAAGCAATTTGGGATCAGATAGACTTATTATGGGATGTTTACAGGAGACACCAAAGACAGCAAAGGGGAAGAGATTAGGTGATTTGGGGAGGAACAAGAGTAGGAAAATAGAGGGGAAAGGGGATAAAAAGGGCTGGTCATATGCAAATAGTTGCTGGTCAGTATACTTACCTGGCTGTGCCCTGTGCCTGATCAGTGCAGTCTGTCCTGTCTTCTTATTAAATTCCTTTCTAACTCTTTCCTGGGAGAGGACTCTCTATTCTGTGTGCATGAGGGTGTACAGGGGTGTGAGTGCAGAAACTGGAGTCAGACCACAGGTCAGAGAGCCTGTATGTTCATGCCATCAGAGACTGGAATGAGCACGGGTCTGTGGGTAAGTGTGTGATCACTAGCAAAGTGCCTGCCAGGAATACATCTTCAACCTTGCTACTAGTTGAACCTGGGAATGGGGAGTGGCAGTAGCCTCACCTCTCTCGGGCTGCTGGATCCAGCATGGTATGTTTTCCTCTAACAGAATTCTTTGTCTACCATCTGACAAAATATCTGGGAGGACTGCTGTTTCATCACCTGACAGAAGGAAAAGTCTTCCAAAGACAGGCTTGCTCCCTTCCCTTCTTCTGCATTGCAGTGCAGCAGCAGCACCAGGCCAGACCAGTGCCCTGAGTCTGAGACTGCTCAAAGGTGAGACTGTTCTCGCTTAGGCTGTACAGATGCTACAGACACCAGCTTTGCTTTCACCACTGTGATATGACATACTAATGACTCGTCACTTTCCAGGCTGCATAAGCCTTCATTTCTTCCTGATTATGTTTAAATGGAGCTAGGAGATACTAGAGTCACAAATACGATGTGTATGTTTAATCATACCTCTTCACTTTCCAAATAATGTTTTCATGTTAGAGTACTATTAAGCTTTTATTAAAACGACAGCAACATCACTAGGAATCAGATAAGTGCACTTGGTTTTACAACATTTTGATTAGATTGGAGTTAGCACGTCTTCCTATTTACTTATGATGATATGGAGAAAAGAAAACTTTAATCCTCTCCCAGGTTTGTATTTTATGTTTTTACAGTGGCACATACTAAAACAAAACATTAACATTGCATTGAATTAAGGCACTAAATACAGTAAGCATGAGAGAAGCAATGGAGAAGGGAGAACCAATCTCATGTTCTAGCTGTCTTCTATTGTCAAAGACCAGTCCAAAATTAATTGGATCTGAAACAACATGCTAACTGTGGGGTCTCAAAGAGATACAGGATCAACTAGTAGTGATTGGACTGTGATTTTTTATCCTCTTCCATTTGTGCTCTTAGCAACAGGTAAGAGAAGAGGATCAGGATTTGCTGAGGCTTCACAAGTGACATGAAAATAGGTAACGGCTTGTCCGGCATGCTTTAGTGAGAAGAAGAGACCTCATTATGAAACAAGTGATAAGACAGAAGTATTCGCTGTTCCAGAGGCAGCTACTTTTGGAAGATCAAACCTCCCATAAAGGTAGTGTCAAACTAAGTGACTGTGAATACTGACACACCACACAAAAGGTTTGGGAGAAGGAGAGAGGACTAGGCCAAGAAAAATAATACAAGCAGTATCCTAGAAAGAACACAAAGTGAAGACACCTCCAAAAACTAGTAAAACTGTAGCACACACAGCCCTGTCCTCCACACTTAATATTGGGTAGAATGCTGAAAACTATCTGCATCTGGACTGATATGAAGTGGGGTCACTGAAAAGGGAATAAGGAAACTAAGGACTAGATACCTTTAAAAAATGAAGAAAAATCAGAGCACCAGATATTTTGACACAAACTATAAAACTATCACAACAACTTCAATTTTCTTTAAAGTGAACTATATATTTCAAGAAACAGTTTACAGGAGAGGGACCAAAGCACTACTCTTCTTTAGGAAATCCTTTTTAAAAACCCAGAATGTATGTATGCAAAAATATAAGGGTATTTAGACTATACCTGTTTTCCCCATAAATCCAGCCAACAAAATTATGCTATCCATTTTGTCTGCATTATGTTAAGGAATCATTCAATGCACCTTCACACAGTGTACTTTGGGATCCTGATCCTTCTTTTGGTTGTCCTGATTTTACACTCAGAGGAAAAGAGTGTTACTACCCAGTTACATCTGCGTAAGCAACAGCACTGTTGGGTCCTTCTAAATGCATACTCTGTCAGTGCGCAGAAACAGAAAAGATCAGTTTAGGTGTCTTCGAGAGTGAAAGGAGAGGATGAGAGGAGTAGTAAAATAAATACAGAGAAAGTAAAAACCATTCCTATTCTAGGAAACTATGTCAATCTTCCATTTCAGAACTGTGAGATGACAGTGATGAGAAACAGAGAGAGGCTAAGAAGAAACGAAGTGATGGAAAACAGTGTTTTGCATCAGATACATGAGAACTCAAAGACAGGCAAGCAAAAAGCCTTCAATGCTTTCAATGAAAATTAAGAGCAAGTATACTGAAAATTAAATGCTTACCTGGGACAATATACTAGACTCCTCTCAAATAGCATAAGCTTCAGTGCTTGCTGTGGTAAGCTCTTTAAACCACACGTTCCACAGGGCCCCAAAAGTACAGCTCTGTTTACCTTTAAAACCATGCACCAGGTCCCTTCTATTCAGTTAGCAATGGTGACTGCTTGACCTGCAACTCTTCAACTGATTGGGAATCCCATTTGTCAAGTTACTTTAAAATACTTCTGCTCATTTCAACAGACCCTGGCAGACCCATCTGTATGTGGATAACTCCCTCTGCGCAAGTAAATGTCAGTATGCCTGCAAGAATGGTTACAGTGATATTTGGTCCGCTCCTGCCTAACCGTATTTTATTCATGCAAGAGTATACAGTTTTTCATCAATCGGTTCCCAGGAGGTTCCCTTCTAGAAAGCAGGACAAATGACCCGAGTCTTTGCAACAGACAGCAACAAAACAAGGTGTTGGAGGAACTAGGAGTAGGGTTGTTCATTTTCAGCAAAGTATCATAAAAAATGAATTAGGAAAATCCAAAGTGCTTTAAAATAAATAAATAAATACAAACCTTCAGAGGATGACTGTATTTAAAAATGCAACAGGCTCAACTATTAAAAATGCATGGAAGGAAAATGATTCAAGATGTTTTGATCTTATGGGGAAACTAACAAAAGCACTGGATTCAGACTGTCTTCACACTGCTCTGATTATAGGATTATCTTTTCCCTCTTTTTCAAATGTTTCTCCCAGTTACTGCTAGATTTTGATTTGCATGAAAACTAGACCATTGCTCCTTGCTACTAGAGATGATTTCTCATCTGAAGACAGTCTTCCACAGCTAAGCCCTCAACAGCCAGCTGTCATCAGAAGTTGAACATGATGACAACAATATCAGATTGTTGTCCAGTACCAGAGGAACTGATATGGATGCTCAGATGACATGCATCAACAAGAACTATGGTGTAAGTGTTTAGATAGAGTTACAGGTGGCTAAGCAGCAAGAGTATATGAACTTTTAGGAAGCAAAAGATCCTATTTTTATGCAAATGTCCTCAGCACTGCTGGGTAGAAACTGGCAATCTCAGCTAGCAGAGATTCAAGACACTTTCTCCTATTACCCACTCTACCTTGAAATAGTGTTAAAACTTTGAAGAGCAAAAGGAATTCAGCAAGAGCTGTCAAGCTTTGAGTCATACAGGACTAATCCCACATATCCCTGCAATAAGGCTGAAGGCGGCTGCAGTTCTCAACGTTGTTTCAGCAAAGTATCATAAAAACTGAATTAGGAAAATCCAAAGTGGTTTTAAATAAATAAATAAATACAAACTTTCAGAGGATGACTGCATTTAAAAATGCAACAGGCTGCAATAGGGCTGAAGAAGGCTGCAGTTCTCAATGTTGTGAAGTAATGATAAAACTCCTACAGCGTATCAGGGCTCAAAGCTGGAATAACCACACATCAGCCAATGCTTTGGCTTGTCCCTGACGACAGGCTCCCAGGGACCACTTCCCAAGACCAAGAAACTAATTGCTTCCACTTCCCTACAAAGTAGGATCTCAATCAGCTGGCAGTGACCAGGAGGGAAAGCTGATCTATTATCTGCTTATGTGTGTATTTTTTTTTTCTATTTGCAACCACAGAGAACCTTTTAAATTTTGCAAATATTGTACATGTGGTAAAAAACAAACAACTGCTGTCTGCTGTCTAACACTAAAAACCTACTGTTAATCCAAAACTATCACAAAGCTGTTAAGAAACTTCTTTACAATAAGATTCTCCTGCTGCTTCTAGAATTGGTTCTGCTACTTGAAAGCTCTATATTTGCTTCTGGGGCTGCAACGCACCTCTTTCCACCTTCCTGCTAGCTTGGATGAGGCTCGTGAGCAAGAAGACCACAGCCTCTAGAAAACACATGGACCATCCTTGCCTTTTAATCCCTTATAGCATTTCCAAACTGATGTTTAGCTTTCCACAAATCTTTCCACATAAAACCTAACACAGAGGATCTACTAGTTCAGAAGTCTGGTTTCAAGTAAGATGAGCCTCAAAGCATACTTGAGAGTTAAACAGCTCCATTCTTTGGGAAGTGCTTTTTACTTTGAGGCCTGCATCAACTTCGACTAGCTCTTTGAAGCAGAACAGAAAAGATTTTGTTTGCTCAATCAGTCTAGAATTGGACATGATCTTTCACTATTATTTTTCACAGAGATTTTATAAGCCTTCTCCCCTACTTTTACAGACTGAATGGGATCTTCGGTGACCAAAAGATTCAGATGGAATTCATTATAGAAACCTAAGAGTGGTAAATGCTATATAAAATGTTATCATGTAGCTCTGATAATATACTCAAAATCTAAGATCTAATTTTTCCTTCTATACCCAAATAAAAATGACTTTGAATTAATATCAGGTCAAGTTGTCACCATTCTGAAATAGAGTGAGATTTTGCGGTGGGGCTTTTTTGTTTTGTTTTTAAAATGTGCATGCCTTTTTTGTAGTGGAGAAGTGCATACAGTACCTGTTGTTATTCTTATGTGGCTCTTTAAAAGTTTTCATAAAGACAACAGGTTACCAGTGAAATATAATATCAGCTCATCAGGTTCCTCAGGTGCTCTTCTGCAAAGCTATGAAATAAGAGTTCATCCCCTCCTTGGAGAAACCTAACACAAAATTTTCACATACAATCACATAAGGTCTTCCCTCCTCCCCCCCACCAGCTTCATATCCCACCCAGCCCTTCAATTTCAGAAGATTATTTTTTTTTAAAGAAAAGGAAAAAAGAAAAGAAAAGAAAAGAAAAACAGCTTATAAAACAGCAAAGAAAATAAAGTTATTTTAATATATATAGAAAGAGAACAAAATGAAACTTGAGGGAAAACTTACTGGCGTTACAGTTTATCCTGATACAGTCTAGATGGGGAAAAATAAATGAAAGATGAAATTGCATCCTTCAAGGTAACAGCTGCAGACATCCAAAAACAATCAGTCCACCCTTCCGGGGACAGACACACGCAAAGAGATGTGGCCATTTTATACTTATAAACAGTCTCTACAAGTTCAGGAGTGGGTGTATATGTACAGTATATTCTACATAAATATCTGTTACATAAATATATATATATACACACATATATATATATACACATATGTATAGAGAGATATACCAATATACATATATATCCACATGTTGACACAGAAAGTTATTTTCTTTTTTTAGAAACCTATGCATCTAAGAGTATCTTCTACTCCAGACCATGAACTGATGTGAATTACAATAAAAAAATTGATAATTAAGGCACAAAAAATCTCCCTCAAAATGCAAGTCATACTCCAGTGTCATTTTGTTTTTTAAAGACCTTTAGCAATTTCTCTACGAAGCTTGAAGCTCAAAGTCAACCTTTACATGTGGCTTCTTTTGAATTAATTCGTATTGTTATTGCATAAATACATCATCTGTCAAAAACAGAATACCTGTAAAATCAGCCTGTGAGATTTGTTGGTGCAATATTTAACCCTTTCCAGCTCTCCCAAAGACAGACCCTCTTCTCATTCCCCCAATGCCAGCCCAGAACACTTTTTAATATGTGCACAGACACATTTGACACTGTCCATTCAGGTGAGGAAAGGGTTAATATACTGCCCAGCTGTGTCCTATCATAAAATGGCCACTTGCAAACAGCTAACCGCACGAACGCCCAGCCCAGATTTCAGCTAGTTCTGGAGGTTGGGAATACTTCTTTTTTGCTTGGCGGGGGAATGGGGATTTCTCTCAAGGGTCCCCAGCCCTGCCAGTTCCTCAGAGCCCAATCTCATCTTGCTATCTGAACGCCAAGACTGAATGGGATGCTTGTAACGTTCAGGGAGAAGATGAAATGGGCAGTGAAGCGGCAGATATGGGAACCTTTGCTGGCCCTGATTCATTCAGAGGTTACACGCAAGGGAGAGACAAAGGGTACATGGAGAGAAAAATAGTTACGTGTGTGGAATCTAATAAATGGTAACTGATGAGTCTGCTTTTGCAAGTTGAGGTAGGAGAGCCTGAGCTAGAGGGCTTCTGAGCATTGCTTCTTTCATTTAACACACTAATGCTCAGCATATCTCAGGATACAACCTGTAAGAGGATCTTTTGTTCATAAATACCTACTTACAGCCTTGTGAACATCCAATACTATGGGGTCTGACATGGGTGAGAGCTATCACATCAGTGCTATTGCGTATCTTGGGCTATGCTGAACTTCTCTCGGGAAATCAACACCAGGAATAATAGCAACATGCTACTGGACACCCTGTCTGGACAACTAAAGCTTTGAGTAGCAGGGACGGTCATATTTATTACAGAGATATGGCCCAGTAAGAGGGATTATACAGAATGGCAGAGAAATATAATGCAGTTTGCTGCTTAACTGGACCAATTTTATGTTTAGTCAGACGGATGCGGGAAAATTTCAGCAGCTGAAACTAAATGCAGTTCTTAAAAAAATGACAGAGGGGAAAGAATAAGAGACTATAAATAAAGAGCTGTAATGAGCCGGGACACACCAATCAGGAGCAGCATAGCCAGAGAGAGTCTGTTTTCAAGCAGAACTTCTCTTGAGAAAATCTGGGTTTGGTTTTGTGCGATTAGGTTTGTCATGTGTCGTCAACCGCAACAGAAAAGTGGGAGCAAACAGCCCTGGAGCAAGTGGTACGATCACCGAACAGTGGTGGCTATATCCCTTACAGGAGCTGGGTGGGGTAAGGGGAGCTCTGAAGTACATGCTGGGGAACTTCCCTCTATGACCTGATGGAGAGTGAGAGCAAGAGTGAGAGAGACTCCCAAGTCTCACTGCAAGCAAGTGAGATCGAGAGAGTTGTTAGGGATGGAACAACAGGGGAATTTCTTATGGGCTAAACAGTAAGTGTGCTGGAAAGGGAAACATGGCTGGTCCTCAGCAACATTCATCAAAGTTAGAAACTAAAACCATTGTTGCGTTATTGATGTCTGCAGAGAAGTTTTGCATTTTTAATTTTTTTGCAGCAATACAGAAATAACTACACGTCCCAGGGCTTACCCTCAGGCTGAGTCACTGACTGCTGCAGGTGAAGGGATTGATATTTCAAACTGAAAACGAGTGTAGCCCTTATTCTGGCTGCTAGATTTCTATTTCGAAGGACAATGAGAGACCAGGCCACTGAGGGGGTTGCCCTGACAACTACGATGGCACTATTAGATCTCCAGACTCTGCAAGCACAAAGGCTCTGCAATACCATGTGCCAGGCAGAAAGGCCCAGGCACACTCCAGAAGAACCAGCTCCTGAACCAGACTTAGTCCGGCTGGGTCAGTGGGGATCCTGCATGGCAGCTAAGTGAGTGCATCTGCCTGCACTGCTACACCAGCACTACCATACTCTCCACACTACCTTAAAAGAACAAGCATAGGTTTTTTAGCTCATTTCGTTAATTCTGAGCCTTGCCCAAAGCAACCAAAACAAATTTCCAATCAATAATACATGAAGCTGTTTTCTCCCTCCTACATCAGTTTTTAGAAAGGAAGAAAATACCTATTTTCCTCTAAACTAGTACACCATCACAAATCCAAAACAGTAAGGTGCACGTTTAGCCTGGTCTTTGTGCTCAAAAGAGCAGTAGCTGGGGAATTCAGGAATAATTTAAAAAACTGTTTGGGATTCCTCCTGCACAGCACCAGGGCAGTAAGACTTCTGGTAATTGTCATCTGGGGCTCTCAGCCCTGTTATCGGCTTCTACTGATGAGATTTGCTTTATTTAGGTATGGCTGCATTCCTGACTCAAAAGAGGTTTTCCCTTGCTTTAGGTTTTGAAGACGAGTATGCTTAAACAGCTGTAAATCCAGTCACCTGCCAGTTCAGCAGTTGGATGAGGAATCTGGAGGACAGCAGTAAAGTGAAAACACAGTCTGTAACTGCAAGGGGAGCAGGATGAGCTGGGAAAACCTTCTACAGTTACTTTCTTTCACTACTATTCCTAAAGTAAACCAGAATCTGCTTTCTTTGTGCTCAGATGGAAGGTTTTCCAGAGCACATCACCTGGCAAATGGGACAAAGACCCTCTCCTTGCAAAAGTTTACATAGCTCCACTGCATTTAGCTAACACTAGGGATTCATTGTTTGAATGGAGATATCTTTAGTAGCAGACAAAAGTCTCTACAATTAGGTCTGTGTTTCTTACCATTTGTACATTTGTGCCTGAAAATAGTGATATTTACTTGACATTGCTAAGGCCCCAGGCTGTTTTTTCCTTGAATCAGAAAAGAAAGTCACCTTAGCTGTGTGAGGACAAAGTGTTTGTTCCTTTTGATGAGCATCCAACGTGTGGTTATGGAAGAGCACTTTAAGGCAAGACTAGGACAAGAAAGATAATCAGGGCCTGACTATTTCTAAGCTCACTGTGGGGAAATCAGATGAGGTCCTGTGCACACTCCTACCCCAAGTTATAGTGTTGCTTCTTGCCTCTTTCCTATTTGCACGCAGTCGGACTGTGCACCCACCTGTAACTGGCAGCTGACAAATATTTTTGCAGGTCTGTGGCAAAAAAAAAAAACCCCCCC
>JAVJGG010000032.1:1414172-1428899 GCA_035590195.1 Aviceda cuculoides
TTTCTGTTCTATTAAACTGTTCTTATCTCAACCCACGAGTTTTACTTCTTTTCCTGATTTCCTCTCCCATCCCACTGGGGGGGCGGGGGAGGAGTGAGTGAGCAGCTGCGTGGTGCTTAGTTGCTGGCTGGGGTTAAACTACGACACCAGGAAACGTCATGGAGATGAGGCAGGCCTGGGGTCAGGCTGGGAAGTGAATCGGCAAGCCAGGGCTAAGATCAGGTGCCACGACTGCCAGGCAGGGCCGCGGTGACAGGGATGGGACATGGGCCTGGCTCGCAGGGCCCATGGCCAGGCAGGGCTGTGGGGAGCTGGAGACCAGCCCTGCTGTGGCATCACTGGGGCAGGGGCTGATGGCCCCAGGGGGCTGACATGGGGTCCTGGGCTGTGGGCAGGCTGGGGAAGCCCCAGGGGGCTGACATGGGGTCCTAGACCATGGGCAGACTGGGTGAGCCCTGGGGCCAGGCAAGGCCTGTCGGTGCTCTACGGGCCTTGGTGGTGTGCAGCCAGCGGTACTATGCTCTGGCACTGCTCCTTGGTGACCCAGAAGAAAAGCTCATGTTTACTAAATGCACTTTGACATCTTTTGCAGCAAATTGGATTTTCCCTGGATGTCTCCCATCTAGGTGCCACTGGACCTCACCTGTAAATGTAATTCACTTGCGCTGAGAGGGACAACAACAGAAAACACAAAAGCATCTTTCAATACCCGCCTAAAGAGGACCATTATATTAAAATAAGAATGGGTTTTATTAGTCTAGCAAAATACCCTGCAATTAATATCACTAATGATCCACTGATAGGTTTATTGTGCTAATAAAAACAAAGCTATTCTGCTTTAAATATTTCAGCCTGTCAAGATGTCAATTGCACTGGAAACTCATGAAGATAAAACAGTTAAGATCCCGAACACTTATAACCACAGAAATGTAAAGAATCTGGACTGGTTTTGCTGGTTTTGACAGTGCTTAATCTCCATCACAGACCAAAGTATTTTTGCAACATCAATCCCAATTTTTATTTGCTTCAAATTAAGATGATGCCTTCCTTCCCTACTTCCAGTGGGTATACAGCTGCTTTACAAAAGGACCTTTGTTTCTGGAAGCTCAGCATACCAATGGTAATACCCGAGCTCCCTCACTCTGTTCTAGACTAAGTAAACCCCTTTCATTCAACTTCTCCTAGCTTTTATTTTCCAAAACTTGCCTCTTCTGCTTCTCAACTTTAGCTTCTCTCTGATTTGTATACTACTTTCTTAAATTCAAATGCTCCAATTCGAATAGCGTACATCAGTTAAGACCAAATGGGCACTAAAAGTAGAATAATTACATAAGACATCTTTATCAGTACAATGTGTACAAAATATTTCCAAATGAGCAGCAAATGAGAAGGATAACAGAGCTAGCTTCAAGGCATCCACCACATTTTCAGGGATGCAAAAATAGTAGTGAACCAGTAATAATAAGTGTCACTTATAAGGCTGCTGCTATTGACAAAAATTGCTAGCAGATGTTTACATAGGCCAGATGACATCCAGATGAATATTTTTCATGAAACATTTTTTCAAAACCTTGCAAAATTTATTTAATAACATTATTTAAAACTTTGCATTACTTTTAACATACATTTAAGCCTGAAAATAGCCCAGAACTGCAGGTCGGTTCATATAAAATAAGAAATTCCTGAAGAACACCTAAAGTGCAAACCACACCTATTTATTTATCTAGAAAGTCAGAACAGAATAAATACCCTATTCACCACTTCTCTTTCCATACCACTGTCTCCTCCCTGTTCCAGTATCTTATATATTTCCTGTCTCTTTTCTTTGTGGTTTTCACAAACATCAAATTACTGCAGAAAAAAATATCACCTAAGTATCCACAAAATGGAAGACATACAAAAACCTAGGCAAAGAAGGCAAACTAAGAGCCTCAAGCAAAATATTTGTATGAAAAAAAGGACTATAATGTCCTTTTTCAGACAAAAAAAAATATTTAGCTTGATTCATAAAGTTTAGACATTGAAATGACTTTTGTTATGAACGGAAGCATTTCTGAATTTTTTTCATAACTACACAAATTTTTTTTTTCTGAATCAAAAATTAACACCTTGCTTTTCTAGTTCAATATTATAAGGAAGATATATAATACCAAAATCCTGTAAACTTGTCTTGAGAATTTTCAGCTCAAATGGGCAAAATCTCAAGGAACTAGTTAAAACTGTGAAGTTTCCACCATTGTAAGGGAAAATCGCATCAAATTTTTTACTGTCTACAACAAAAGCTTCAACAGAGACCTTCTAAATTTTAAACTGACCTAGAAAAGGCATATTAGTATCCAGGATCCCAAATCTCCCTCCATTATAAACCTCACAAGCCTTTGCACTCTGGATTCTAGTTTTGTTTAACTTCTGTAATGAACCAAGTCTCCAGCTCCCAAGGCTAACCTGTAGCTACCCTACAAAGAAGTATGTACCAGTTTCCATCAGCATCAGGCTTGGTATATACTTCCTCTCCTCCAGTGGTCACCACACACAAAAGAGGATGAGTTAATTAAGGGGTGTTGTCAGGTGGGAAGTTACAAAAAAAACACCAAAACCCAAAACCCCAGCCTTTAATTCGCAATGAAAGGTATTATCTAATAAACTTTGCATCTCCCTTCTTCAGGCTGTAATCATTAAGAACCGGGCTAGGGAGGAGCTGTAAGAGCACTGGGTAGCACAGTAGAAATACTTGCAGACAAAGGAAACTGTAGCTTGTAAATGTTATTGCTAGCCCTGGGAGGTGATGAGCAAGTCTATATTGCCATACTGAAGCTTGGCAGAGACACAGGGGAACCAAGAAGGAGCACGTGGTCTCTTCAAATTTACTTCAAATGTCACTCTAACATTTACAGAGCTGTTTACAACTATTTGGGAAGAAATCTCTGGCAATAAGTCTAAGGGTAGAAGAAGAATTGCTCCTCAAAGCCAAGAAGTGTAATAAGGAAGGCATGGGGAAATCTGCTACTAAAATGATAGTCTGAGAGTTTGCATTACATGGGTGATACAGTTTAGAAAGTGATATGACTTCCGTTTCGCTTGAACATCTCTGAGTCCTCTTCATGGCACTATCAAGGTGCACAAAGCGTCTGATCACCGTCTTCTCAGTAGTGTTCACTAAGAAAGAGGCATTACAGCGAAGATGGAGTTTGACTCATCTCAGAGTGAAAAAAAGAGGCAGCAGACACAATTTGCAGCAAGGGAAATTCCAGAAAATTATAAGGAAAAAATTACACAACGAGGGTAGCCACACGCTGCAACAGAAATGCTGAAGAAACTCCACCCCTGCTGCTCTTGAAGCTGGCCCCACTTGGAGCAGGCAGCTGGGACAGAGACTTCCAGAGATCCCTTTCAACCATATTTATTCTATGACAAGTGCCAGAATGCACGAATTTCACTGGATATTGCAATGTTTCACAGACATCACCTTACACCTGCAAGCTGCTACTGATCTGAGATGGAAGAAGTTTTGTCTTGTGAGTTATCACATTAATGGGAATGCTGCTTACAGCATGTTGTCAAGACTGAAGAAACAGAAGATGCATAACTTTGCTCTCCTACAGCCACTGTATGTCCTTGGGCAAATTCTTTGGCCCTGCTGACTCATCTCAGAACAATTACAATTAGGAACCAAACTTCTTATGACACTACTAAACACATCCGACCTTTGTGCTTTCAGTCCTTTTCTCCCACAAGCCAGGATGTTCTCACTGAACTGGTGTGTCACACACTGCCAACATCTCCCAGTGGCTGCTGACTCTCAGGTGACAATTGAAAGGCTTCTAAGGGTGACTCTCAGCAGTAAAATCTGCATTACTTCCCCAAATTTCCAGATGAGGGCTCTGCTATAAAATCCACAGATGTGGGAAAGCTACTAAAAAGGCAGTTATCATCAGCCTAGCATCTTCGAAAAGCAAGGTTGTAATGTGAACTACATTCATAACCTTGTGTAAAAGCACAACCTCCCCTCAGTTCTGTTTTTTGAATACTGGAAAGAAAAACAGTAGCTTATATTGCATCTGGCTGTTTGTTTAAGGAAGGTTCACAGCATGGATGAGACAACCCTCAACATCCTTTTCCTCCTTTTTCTGAACTGACAGCCCCAAAACCCTGAACTTCCTGAAGTCCTGGAAGAGGTGCTTTAAGAAGACAGGGAGCAGAGGGAAAACATGGGTCTACAAACTGTAGGGTAAACTTGTCCACAAAAATCACAGGTATACCATAGTGTTTTTGAAAAAGCAACAATTCTTCAACCCCGGAAATCTCTGAGTTAGGAGGGGGCCAAAGTGAGAGACTGCAATGCTAAAAATAAGTAGGCAGAGGAGCTGGGTAACTATAATGTAAAGCAAGCAGCTTCATGGAAACGGGAATATCACAACACTCACAATGGCTAGCAAATAGGTCATCTTTGAGGGAAGCCTGATACAACAGCATAGGTAGCAATTAGGAAGGTAACAACAGCATACATGCTATGGAAAAATACAGGATAACATGCAATCAGTGTTTCAGACTACAACTTCCAAACTTAACATATAAGATAAACTAAGCTGAGGTTATAATACTAGGACCTGGGGGAAGGTCCTTTCAGAGCCTTTTGTTCTCCTATCGCAGAGCTGCTGCTTTCCCTAAAAACATTTGCAAAACCACTAATCCCAGGGTGGTGCCTGCCTGAGAGCAATGCTCATTCAGTGCAGCACAGACAGTGCAGAAATGATGACATTGATTTCCAGGCATCCCACAGGCTCTGTCCACTCCTAATGAAGTCATCGGCAGAGATGCAATGGCCAGGGCTGCTCACCCAGCTAATTGCAACCACTGTCCAATTATTGTAACCATGATAAAGAGGAAAAGAGAAGCAGAAACTAGTAGTTGGCATGGGATGGCAGTTGATATTGCCAAGATCGTGAAGGCTGAAGCAAAAGATGCATGTTCAAGCCTGTAAATTTCACTAGCAGATAAAAGAAATTAAATCCTACTTTCGAGTAATAGGCACTGCCTTTTGAAAACATGGTTGTTCTGCAGACCAAATTCCACTGGTACCTGTAAAGAAATGTGTTTATAAAAAAAGAATTTCAGATAAAAAAGGAAGAAAAAAAGAATTGACATACGCAAGTATGATGCTTCTGTACTAATGATGACCCAAATTACCCAGAATTTCCTTGTTTAGATAATTAAAGGAATGTCGATGAGCTGTCCCTCTCTGACTCCAAACATGACCAAGTACAGTTTCTCTCTTACAAAATCAGTAATTCTTGGTGAGGACAGAGTTAGCAATTCATAGGCCAAAACACTAGTTATAATTACACAGAATTATACAGTTATTAAACTCCTACAAGCCTATCTCAAATGCCGAAGGCTGTGGTGCAGGATCTTCTAAGTGCATAGACTACCATTCCATGGATGGGTTTACATGCAACAGCAGCCAGCTCAAACCCTCCATTCAAAACTCAAAGATTTATATTCATGGAGAAGAGAGTTCCATTAATCTTTTTCTTCTCTGAGCTCCAAGAGCCTCCAACAATCTTGATGACAACTGTAAAACATAATAAAACCTACTTCTTGTGGAAGCTGTGAAGGTTTAGTCAGTGTTGACAAATTCTATGAGATCCTCCAGTCAAAAGAACTGTAGATATATGAAGTACGACAGCAGCTGTGGCCCTACAACTTTCACATTCACCACTGTGCTGCCCATTTTATTCACTTTGAAGTTCAGGGCAGCAGTCAGAATACAATGAAGAGTGTCATACACCAAAAGCAGCAGCCTGATGCCACAGTTAAGTAAGGCTGAATCTTCTTCAGCTGCTCCTGTCAGTAGACTTACTGAGAGTTCCTGAGGCCTGAGTCTATTCTGATCCAAAACAAGACCAAATCATTAAACCACCAGGTGTCTTAGACTGAAAATACTGTTTCTGTGCAGAAGGTTTTCAAATCACCTTCTACGGTACCTTTGACTTTTGCTGAAATGCTTGGACCTCTCCTCCTCCTAACTGAAATTGGAAAGCAGTCACATCATCAGCCCATATCAAGACATTTGCATTCACTTATAGAGAAGATGTGAGAATGTACCCATGTCCTGTATTGTTCTCTTTATACTAGACATAACGGGAAACTCCAAGTTAAGAGACTTTCGATGGTGAATAACCTGCTATTTATCCTGTCTAAAGCACTTCTGTCCACTGTAATAAAGTCCAGAGGGACATTTCCTCTCTAGATTGCTAGCAGCAAACCAGATGCGTTGTATTTTGTTACATTATTTCTGGTCCATTACATCAAATTAAGCCAGATTAAATGCAGCGCATCAGGGAAAACAGTTTCCTCAGACTTGGAAATTGACTAAAACATAAAATTCAGTGTCTGCTCACCAGTGACTGCACCTCCTGCATGACATCACTATCCATACAACTTCTTCACTCGATGCTAGGCAGCATACCTGCAGAATTAACTGCCTGGGAAGGAACTTTGCAATGAGTGGGCGGGTACTAAAAAACTTCATTTCACCATGGTGTTCTCACGTTCTCTAGGTTCCTGAATAATCTCTTTACACGCTACACCTGAAAGTCACACGACTAATAGCAAAAAAGTATTGGTTCCCCCACAGCACCAGTGTTAGCACACGTACTGTTCAGAACAGCAATAAGGACCATAAAAACAATATCCCTGTCCCAAGGGTAGGGTGAAGAATTCAAACATCGATGACTCATTCCTGAAGACTAGAGTTCAAAAATACCTTAGAGAAAAATGAGAGTTTTCTAGTCTCAGCCTAAAGATAGGGTTTTCCACATCCTAAAATTGCTGTTTAGAATGACCTGCAGGGCTGCCTGTGCTCTGAGGAAGTCCATGACAGGGGGAGGAATAAAGCTGCCTATCAGAAGTATGACATGTCTGCTAACCTGGACAGCAGACAGGAAGTTCAATCTCTAAGAATAGATTCTGAATTCTAATAAAAATTTAGGTGTTTGATAAAAAAGTCAACAGCCACAGCCTTAATATTCTGTACAGTAGAAAGAAGAGTTTGCTTTCACCTGAAATGTCTCCCAGACTCTTAAGTGCAGGAGAGATGGAACTAGGAGAGTAAATTGCAAAAGCCATCCCATTTAGCTGAGTGGGATCACAGGTAAGGTCAGGACAGTTAATCACTACCTATTTGCTGAAAATTGCCCATAAAGGTAATTAGATGCACAATTCTCTTGCAGCAATTAGCTCTTGTTGATATGAATATAAAATAGATACCTAGTAAGAGTTAACTCTGTAACAAAAGGAAAGGAATGAATCAGAACAGAGAGAACATTCAAAGATAGAAGCCAAGGTAAGTTTGTGGAAAGGCCAGATGTTCGAATGTATGTTTGGAGGACTAGAGAATGCTTTCACATACTTTATTTGGCCAAACCTCTAGTGTATCAGAGAAAGTGAGATCATTAGAACAGCGCCCAACACAATTTAACAAAGCATGGTAAAAGCAGATGGAAGTGTGGCTATCAGATTAACTTTGTATAAAGACTGTGGCAAATCCATCATGAAGTTTTCCAGGCTCTGAGACAGCCTGACTAGAACTGGCCCTACCAGAAAATTGTGTTTACTTCAGAGATGAAAGTTTTTCTCTCCCCTCATTATACAAGCCCAAAAAAGGGGCGGGGGGAGAGAGTCTGACATTTTCTACTCTTTCAAATAGTGTTTCTCTATAGTGAAAAAAGCCATTAATCATTACCAATGAAAACTTGGGGGGTGGGAGGGGAGGTAATTACAACATCTGAAGGCATTCTTTCAGTTTTTCAACAACTTGTTGCTACAGTGATATCTAACCCTTTCTCTTGGGCTTTCTGTAGTCTACAGCCCTACTGTTTCTGAACCCATAGGAAAGGGATGAGAAAGTCGGGCTGCAACTCAGAAAAGGCAGCCTTTGTCTGCAGGGAGCAGTGTTCAGGTGTTGCTCAGGCAAGTAGGGGAAGATAGGAGCAGCCCCACTTACGTGCCCCTCACATCTGCCCACATTACAAAGGAGTCACACAACCAAGCACAGGAGATAGCAAGCTGTGAAAACTCTGCAATAAGGACAGAGTGGTAGGAGAAGCCCACAGCTGTTATTTGGGGCTGAAGCATGCTAGTGGAATCTCACGTGAAACTTATATCAAGCCTTTTTGTCCCAGATGGCCTCAGATGGCCCCTGATTTGGAAAATATTCATGACCTGATCCAGAAGCCTTCCCATAAGAGATGCAAAGCTAAATCAAAGCCAACATAAGGAAAGAGAAGAACTTATAGTCCAGAGGTTTCTACATTCTAGAGGATCCTGTACAATTTCAGAAATTATTTAGACAAAAATTATTTCATAACGACAGGAACTGTTTGAGCCTGGATGTTACAGCTGCCTATTGGGACATCTTCAGTTTGAAATTAAGTACATTGCAAAAAACAATCTAAAACCAGCTAGCTGTGCGTACTTCATCTGTCAGATTTCCCCCTCCTACTGTTTGTGGCATCAGAATATGGCATTTCGTTTTCCTCATCTTTCATATTTTTCTTTCTTCTGTTACTGTGCAAAAGGCCTATGCAAACAACAGCAAAACTGGCCAGCTACCTGCACAAGGCAATAAACAGAGTACATTAGGTAATTCCTACGTGTAAAACAGAAATCAAATCTCGTGGTATTTTTCAAACCTGTTCTCCTTCCAATTTCCATCCAACTTTGGAAAACAACAGAACAGAATATGCACAGTGCTGCCAAACACACAGTATCATTCTCTTCAATGGGAGTTACGGGGCTGACTTTGCCTTAACACCGATTTTATCAGGTCAGAACAACATTCTGCATGATATTAAAGCAACAAGGGTTGCATCTCATCACATTGCACCCTTTCTCCTGTGAAACACATGGTTACATCTGCAGCCACTCAGTATTCCAGAGCATATCGTTTCTACTTTACACAGCATAAACACTCCTCTGTGTCAGCCAGACTAAATACCACCTCCACAAAGGGAAGCACAACAGAAAAACATAACCAAAGGAAGACAGGCAAAGCTTTCACTTACCCAAACAGAAAGCCAAGCTCTGAGCAAGTAAGAATATGACAGCTATCGGGTTTGATCAACAGTACCAGTAACGAGGCAAAGTGAAATCTGTGTGCTATGCACCAGGCAGGGGCCATTTTACTACAAAAATCCTACAAAATGCAAACCTTTTCCATAATGTCTAAGTCATTGTGGCTCAGCTTTGGCTTGGAGGTACTGTACTTTGAGAGGAAGAACAGCCTTTGAATCTTGTTCAGTCCTTAGCTTCACAGATGCAATGGGAGTACTTTTAAACTGATGCTGAGCAAAACCCAATCTCTTACTTCTAAGCCCTGAATTCACAAAAATACCTGCATGTAATGTTCATTGAGAGTTTCATGAGATAAAGTTTAAAGGATCAATTTAAACATTCCCAGGATGCAGTCACATTTTTTTATTTTGAACCAAGAAAGGAGAACTGATTTCCTTCAGTCTGGAACCTGGGAGTGTGTACACTTTCTCTGAAAAAAATAGAAAGTTATAAAAGGGAAAAGGTAACTATTCAAATATTGAAGCCAGTTCCCAGTAAATTATGAAAATGATGGATTCACACAGTTCTAACCTTCCACAGCATCACAGTTCATTTCTTTAATTGCTAGATTACATTATTTATTTCAGAAGAAATATTGATTTCTCTGTTTCTTGGGTCCTGAAAAAGCAAAAAGCTTGATCTTACCTATAAAGTATAACTCTACTGTGACACTGAATTTCACAGAGGTGCCTATGGTGTGGAAAGCAGAGTTAAGATTTCCTCAGTTTAGAAGAGGCAACTTCTCAGACTGAAAACACACATTGAGAGAAGACAAGAGTAAGTGAAACTGCCACCTAATGGTGAAACTGTAGCTTTGAAGCAGGCTGAGCAGCCAGCACACAAGGACACAAACACTGCTTTGACCTGCATGTCTTGAATTTGGACTGACAATCACCTTCTTCAGCAACATTTAATTATATGCTGCTTCCTACAGCACTGGCTGCTGGTGAAGCAAAAGTATATGTTTTAAGTGACAAAATGTATCTTCATCAGGGATGTGATTACCTTCTTAAATTGTCAGATTTGATTCCCAGTTTTTTGCCACAGATTAAGAGACTGCACAACAAAGAATGTAATAAAGCCAAAGTTCAGTCTTGGATCTTTTAAGGACCGATAACGTCACCTTAACTTCTGATGAAAACTACCATCATTGGAGGGGTGTAGAAATGCTATTGAATTAAACCAGCTAGATTACTGGACATTTCAGCCATTCCAGAACCAAAGCGCTTTCCTTTCAGTCACATGTCATTTGCCTCATGATCTGGTGGTAAAGTTCCCAAATCTCTTTCCTTAGTGACTCAAGTATGAGCAGAATTTGTGGCCTTGCTATGGACCAAAACAAGAGAAATCTAGTCCAAATGGGTCAGTATTCCCCCCCTACACTTTGCTGAAACAATATTGAATAGGATTGTATGTCTTTAATAGGATAAATATGTCTTTATTATGTTTCCACTGAGCCACTAATACTGTTGGCATATTATCTAAAGCAGGACACAAATTAGGACTCAAGATCTATTCAATGAGTCACTTTGTGGTTTTCCTTTGTTTGATCCGTAAGTAGGAAAGAATGTCATTTACCTTGCCTCAATAACACATTTTTAGATCCTCGCTTAAGAAATCATTACAAAACTAAACCAAATATATTAAAAGGAGGTTGCAAACAGAAAAAGAAAACATAATCATCTCTTGTATTGAGGATATTATGCATCAGGCATAGACACGTTTGGAATTCACTTCTGATGGGTCATCAGTCTAACTCTACACTATCACCAAAGACAGCTCAATTTACTCCCCTTTTTTATGTGGAAGTGAGGGCCGGTGAAAGCTATCAGACTGACATGATGAAAGACAAGTACCTAGGATACATATAGAAAGAACACTTCCTTCATATAACTCTCTCTCCAACTTGTTATTATCCTAAACTAACAGAGTCATTCAAGAGTTTAAAAAACCATAGCTTAATACATGAGCCATCAATCCTGGTATCTCTGGGGAAAAGGGATGTTAAGCTCTTCACCCACAGAAGCAGACATGCAGCCTCTCTTGCACAAAGAGCAAGCCACTTCTCTCTGTTTTCAATATAAAGTATTTCATAGGCTCTTACACTGGGCTCAGTCACGCTCCTGAGAGTTGCAATACAACGTCTGTATGGTACAGCATGCTCTGCTTTCTCCTCCGCGTTCCTGGAGGGGCTGCAAGGGTACAGGGGGAGCCTGGGGGGTGGAAAAGCTGTGTATTCAGGTGTGTTAAGGAAACAACACACTTCAGAATATATTTCAAGTCTATTTGAAGATAAAAAGAGTGTAAAGCTTTTCCCCAAACGGAGTGCCTGTAGGAATTTAGCAAGTCAAGTGAGCCAGCAGCTGCTGGGTGAGCAGAGGAGACAACGGGGACACAGAGGCCATGGGCCCCAGGGGCTGGTACACTTGCTCAGTCACTTTGGGGGGCACAGTGAGAGGCGGGTGGCAGTGCTGCCTGAGGCCATTAGATGGCGAAGGAGGCTGCAATTGATTCCTCACTTACACCACTAGTGCCGAGAAGTACTTGCTACGTGTTTTTTCAAGGGACAGCAGTGTGGCTCCTCCTGGGGTGGAAGAGTCCCAGTCTTTTTTCTGTACAGTGGCACTGCCACCAGCTCTCACCACCGCTCGCTGCGCAAGGTCCCAAGTTTCCACTCGTGTCTGCACGAATTCCGGATCAGCAAGGGCTGTTTCCTAATTTACACCTGGAAAGGATTAGACACGGCTCTACACTGCACTGCAGAGAACATCCTGTTTTCTAAAATAAGCAGTTGACACACTCCAACCAAACAGGGAAACGGGTAGGTCTCCCCAGTAGGATGGCTTTCCTGTCCTCGATTCCCATTATTTGAATTCCTCAGCACAGTTTGAAAGCACTAAGATGCCCTCAGGAATGCCTTTTGAACTGGCCTACTTTCACAGCAGAAACTGAGACAGAAATAGGAGCCAGTTCATCCAGTGTCACACTGCAAAGCCACGGCAGTGCAGGGACACAACCCAATGTCCTGAACTAATGTTCCACCACCACTGGGCTGCTGTTTTCTGCTTTTTTGGGTGATCCAAGAGCTACCTGCCACCTCCTTGTTGTAGTCTTCATCAGACAGGCCCTGAAAAATTCTCAGAATATTAAACACGTTGAAATAACAAAGGCGCCAATAATTCCGTTGGAAACTGGAAAACAATCCACAAGCCTAAAAATAATCTAAATCTGTAAGGGAAAGGGGACAGTTCTTGACATCACTTGAAACATAGATGGTAAAACTCTATAGACATAACACCTGTTTCTCTTTCAAATTCTGCAGATAAAGAGAGACTCAAAAGGGGAAGATTTGAGGCACAAGACATTTTTTTAAGATTTCAATCAGCCTTTTATTTGGACTAGGATTTATTTACTGCAGACTTAAGCATCTCTCATAGTTACAGATTCTCTATTTATATCTGCTAACTGTGCAAATTTCCTGGTTCCCTGATTCCAGACCAGCTGCTGGGCACAGCTGTGCTCCAACAAAGGCACCAAAACCAGCAGGATTGCTGCGGGACTGTCATGCTTCCCTAATTTCATCCGCATCTGGAAGAGGAAATCACACTGCTTTTCTCACTCGCTCCTGACACAGCTCAACAGAACACCACCAATCTAATTTAAAAACCCACAATAATAGATGGCCAGTCTGAGAAGCTCCCAAGCTTCCACAGCTTTTAAACATGGCACTAGCACTTCCTCCACAAGGTACACGGTTTCCAACACAAAGAATACAGGAATCTGGGCACACAGTCACTTGCAAAACTCTTGGACAGAGCAGAGGACATCCTGGGAGCAGTTAGACATGTGGAGAGATCAAGACACAGAACTGCAAGCAATTTAGAGTCTGGCAACAAAGGAGTTTTTGTTTAAGGGAAAGAAGGGGATGTAAAAGCAGAGCAACTAGGCAGAGCACCAGAGTGCCTCATCAACACGGTGCAGCTGTATGACCACATACGATGCTATTTGGCATCTAAATCTTGAAGTGCGTTTTAGAATGTGAATTTCATATTCCTGTGGGCATTGAGCTCAAGGTTGCAGCAAGATCAAGGCTGCACTCAGGAGAGGGGACTGGCACATCCTCTACCTGGCATGCACTGCCGGCTACCTGAACCCTGTCCCTGCTTCCCCCAGTCACTGGCAGTGTGCTGGTTGTGAACACTCTCCTTACTTAATGGCCTCTTCACACCCTAGGCACATAACTTATGTTTGGGGATTTTACTCTAAGAGCTGATGGGCCTCCAAGCACTACACAGGGCAACCCTGAGGTTTGTCAGGATACTGCTTTTATGCATCAGAACCTAACCGATTTACCAACGATCAAGCAAAGTCCAAGACAGAGCAGGACTAAATGCAAGTGAACTCAATGGCAGACTACGTTTTTGCTGTTGGTTTTGGTTTTTATGCTGATGAGCAGTATTTGGGATGACAGCCTGGCCATCTGAAAACCATCTGTCCTCCACCTGCCACAAAGGTGAACAGTTAGCACTACACTTACTTGCTTCTGCTTGTACACTGGCTAGAGAGAATGAGCCTTACACTAGGGTCTCCTTTACCAGCAACCTGGAAAGATCTTGGACACATGTTAGACTTCCCCATGCTTCTCTTTCTCATATGAGTCTGTGAATATCTCTTCTAATTGAGATTTGAGTTTGGGATTTGAAGTTTTCTGGCAACAGCTTTTTCCTACAGTGTATTTGACAATAGTTCCTTAATGACATTCTTTTCTCATCTGACACTGTAATATATGATACATAATACTGTTTCTAATTTGCCTAAACATGGAGTACATTCCACAGTTCTTTAAGATCTAGCAAAGAAGCTGAGGTATCAAAATGATGTTATTTTTACAAAATAAACTATTCTATTCTTCCTAATTCAGTATGAGTTATTATAATAAGTAATTACAATAAGAATCAAACAAAATATACTTTGGAAATCAGTGTCTTGCATATCTTACAAATTTGTTCACGTTCTCACTAATTGGGAAAACATATCCAGTCATTAGCAGGATTTAGAAAGAAAAAAGGTCTTTTGAAGTTGGAAGACATTTCCAGGTTTTCATTATTCTAAGGCATACATTTCACAGATCCATGCAAGCTAGAAACCGAAGAGCTGGCTTGCTGTTTTAGCCATCCTGATTTCCAGTATCTAACTGATGGGATTTCCATCCCATCTCTAAGGTTCCTGCTATTGCAAAATAAAGCAAAAAGAAATACAGCACATTATTTGGATGCTATGATATTCACAATTTTCCTTTCTTAATTTAACCCAATATTCCACAGTTAGTGTCCTGTGACCTTCCTTAAATAATTCCCCTTCCTTGAGAAAGCAGTCCTTCCATCAGAGCTGATTCATCATTCCCCCCTCAGGTGATCATTTTACCAAGTCATACATACTGAACTCTTCTAATCTTTCTCCATAATTCCTCCCTTCACCCTTCTAATTATACTTCAACTTTTTTGCCTATTTCCTTCATATTGTTGGATTTTAGTCTAAGCTGATTGACAGCAACCTCTTTTTTTTTTTTTTTTTTTTTTTTTTAAAAAAAAATAGCAATGTAAGCTTTTTAAG
>JAVJGG010000032.1:1438759-1468977 GCA_035590195.1 Aviceda cuculoides
GGGGTTGCATCTGCCATTCCAGGGGGGGCTCCTGCCTTCCTTGGCAGACACCTGTCTTTCAAACCAAGACAAACACACATTCCCCTCCTCCTGCTTGTTTAATGCCAAGGCTTTGGGGTCCTTTACAGAAAAGTCCACAGGCTGTGAGGAGGAACTTTGTTATCACAGCAAAGAAGTACATCATCCTCCATGAACCAGATCCTAGCCCCTACCTCTACCACCTTATGTGCAATTAACAGGGGACTGCAGTGACCTGATGCTGCAACTGTTGTCAAATACTAACAAATTATAAGCCAAGGGGTACAGAAGACACTAAAGATTCTTAACAGTAGCTGCACCAACCCATCCTTCCCACCCTCCTGCATGTCTGTAACAGCCCTCATGCCCTTCTGGCTGACAAGACTTGCAACTCACTCTAGTTTCTACTTTATGTCAAACTAACTAGCAAAACAGCAGACCTGTTGGAACAAGGTACTTCGGAACAGAGAGGCTGCACTGCAGACACTGTTCTCTGATACGCCTATTCTTTCCAAAAGCCTAGGATGCAAGAATGACTAAATACTGCCATGAGTAGAAGCTCCAAGGTTTTTTTCCCTAATGCCTGACACTCCACAACCCAAGACAAAGCAAAGTCAGTACAAGGCCTCAACGTGTACTTCCAGTCATAACTTCCATCACAAATCCACTTCGTTGTGCCTGCCATTCATTTCAGAGACACCCAAAAACTGCTTTTCAGTTTAAGAGTCTTTCTGGTGTGAATAAATCTTGCTCTCCACCATACATATTCTAATCAGATATAACAGGAGTGCAGAAGAGCTCAGGGAGCAGGGGGAGGCAAGATCATTACCACATTACAAGGCACCCAGAACATCACTTGCAGGAGGGATTGTGTCCTGTCTATTAGCTTCTTTTCTATTTTCTTTGCTTTATGCTCCCATCCCAAACAAGACATCCTCTTTTTTGTCAGTCTGGTAGCCTTGGCAGTTTGGCACTGTCAATTCCTCCGCAGCATAGTCACCTTCTGGAGTGCAGCAATACTGAATTATCAGACCAGAACCTCCACATAATCAATAAAAGGAGACAGGCAAATCAACAAAAGGAGGCAAGAAGATTGTGTTATTGCTTTGAATTTCTCCTGAGAAGCAACTACCTCCCCCCACTGACTGCACAGGTCCTCATTGCCATGCTTCTACTTTTTTAATCTTAGAGTAGTTATCCGAGGCATCTAAAGAAGGAGGTCACAGTACTACTGTAATTGAGTTCATGCCACTTGCAAAACCAGCAGAGTCTTATTTCTCAGCCTGGACAGCCACAACACCACTCCCTTCCAACAGCTACTGTCAAATCTCTGAAGTTTCAGAAACTTGTCCAAATGCTCCTATGTTTATAGCAGCTCCTTAATTTTAACAGTGGCTTGAAAAGGCTCTTCTCACATCTGATTTCCAACATTGTCACACTGAGTTAGACTGGGCAGTAGAGAACCATTATGGAAAGATGATAGAGAATGGGAAGCTCAAGGATTTAAGAAAATAAATAACTAACGGGTGTGTTACCTGGTCAGCACAGCCTCTGGTGGAAGGTATAAAATGAGGACCACATCTAGCTAATTGTCAGCGTTTGCTGCTGCCTTTGCTTAGCCTCACAGCCTGGCATTAAGCACTTCTGGCCCATGAATCACATTGCACTTTCATCTCATCTCCCTTCTCTGTCATCTGGCACTGGCTACAGAGATGGAGAGAAACACAATCACACAAGCAGATCAAATGGAATTTATGAAGACTGAGGAGAGTGTTGTTTAGGTGAAGTAGTTTGTCTCAGCTTTCCTGAGGATCGAACACTGATGTCCATTCATTCTAGTTTCTACAGCAAGGATTTGAATATAAGTGTACCTGTAGAAGCCTTCACCATTTGTCTCCCAAGAATATTCTTTCCTAGTTAGTTCAGGAAAACCATTGTTACCAAAAGAACCAGAGCAGTCCTACCAACACTTTTAACTCCCTGACATACACCTCCTTGGGTGGGAGTCATATCAGACATGAACTAGTCTTTGCCATGTCTCACCCTATCTCTTCTGTGCAATTTCAGTTACTCCAAGGAGGGCCTACATTACCCTTAGAAGCTAAGACTGAAAACACCTTTGTCTGCTTACACTGCTGGCAGTACCGAATGACTGATTAGATACTGGAATTGTAAGAATTAATTTGAGGCCTTGGCAGCAGTTCTCCATTCTGTGCCCTATCCAACTGCAGCCACAGCAAGGTTTCTTCATCTGCACAGAAGTACTGCTTGAGCAGATGACTGCAACCAAAGTCTATGTTGCATTCAGTGTAACTTGCTGAGGTGTTACTTCACTGACAGGACAAACTCCCACAGTCTTGAGATACAGGTGACATACTGAATACTGTGTATTTGTATTGTTTCACCATTAATAAAAAGACCTTTTCTAACTGTGACACAAACAATTCCCTTTTCGAGTCCCTTTTAGACATATGATAGTCCTTCATATGGCAAAGTATAAAATGTATGAGAAATAAAGCATTAAAAATGTAGAAATGCTATGCCTGGAAATCAGGAGATTGACTTTACCATCAATGAAAAATGAATTGTCTGCTTCTCTCCCTAGAGTTGTACATATGTCTTTTGTATTTTTAGTACGTTAACTAAATGTCAAGTATGTGCTTTGCTTTGTGATAAAGAGTGATCTTCCTGGTAGCCAACAGGTGTAGAAGATTCTTTATTCTTGGCTCCCCTGCCCCTTAACACTTTACCCTACATCTTGGGCTGAAAACCCCTTCCAAGAGTTACAATCCTCTCTTTTAACAGGACAGAAGTCTAAGGACTGAGTAAAGTGAGTGAGACAGCCCTTCTCATATAACAGATGGCAGACTGGAAAAGTGGATCAGTAGCTGTCTCTTACTAAAAGACCTAACCTGCTCCTTCTTCATTCCTCCCTTTATGCACCAGCCTGGCTCCCCCCAGTCCTGTGGCAGCTCTTTAGTCACTATGCAGAAGTGCCACTGTGGCATGGCAGCCTCTCTCACTTTGATTCCCTTCCCAGTCTCCACCTCAACTTTTTCCTTTCAACAGCATTTGGATCACAGGTCAGCTGAAGTCAGGACTTGCAATAATCCTTGGGTGTCAGATCATGATAATGAAAAGTATCATTGGTAGCCTGCAATACTTTTGCACATGGAGGCAAAATAACTGTGCACTAATGCAGTCATCTAATATCAAGTAGTTTTATCAGAGCAGCATGAGACTGCTATGTAACACCACGATAAATGTTGCAGTCAAATACACTTCAATCTGCACAATTTCTTTTTTGTGTATCTAGTCTACAAGTATTTATTCCCTGTGAGCTGCTTCTCACGTTGCCAAGGAACTGCAGGCATGAAAGCTACATTTTGCCTGACACTGGGCCTAAACCAGTAAGTGGTCTGTGGTTTCTAGTTGCTGACAAAATGAGTTTCTCAGGATTAGGACCTCTGCAAACATCTTTTATGTTGTCCTGGACCACAACATCATTGTTTTGTTAACCTTAAATACACTCTGATTCTAACACATATGTATTAGGACCTCAAGTTTCCACACTGGTAGACACGCATTCATATATGTATCTTTCTTATTCATACTGATGCTGGCCAGAGCATGGCCAACTTATGGATCTCAGACCAGACTTGAGATTCATTTCTCCTAAATTCAAATGCCTACATGCCCTTAACCTATTGACCTCTTTCCACTGATAATAAAAGGAGTAAAAGCCAACACTACAGATATCTAAAGGTACATGAGATGAATCCTGTTCTTTATGTTATTGGTTAGCTTTGGATTCTCTTCTGAGAGCCAGATCCAGGAGATGGACATGAGACAGAGTCCAGAAAGTTCTGAATCACAGAACTGGTCACTCCAAATACTAAATAAAGACCAAAGGCAAGCATAACTGCAATTTTGTGGTGGAACAATGCATTTATGGTAGCACTTCTTTTTATCATGTCTGTCCAAAACCTAATCACACAACATTGGCCAAAACAATTCCAAAGGCTGTGGCTGAGAAAACCTCTGATATTTTCCTGAATGTTCAAATCCAACATAGTCTATGAGAGAACTGCTGAGCTGAAATTGGCATAGTCAATACCCATGAATTTTCACCCATGTCCTCACAGCACGGATGGCACTGTTGATGCTTCAGCTGTGTTAAGGACCACTGGCAATTAACTACTATTGCTGCTTAGGGCTGCATGCTACAAATTGCTGGCTGTGAGAAGCTTTATGAATGATCATAGATTTTGTGCTGTAAAACCTAAAAACCCCATTCGGTCTATGGGAAGATTTTTGGTCATTAACGAAAACTTCCTGCAAAGAAAATCCTCTGGAGAGTGAATGAAATACAAACCTCAATTCTGCCTAATATTTTATGCACTGTACCTAACTTTCACGTTCTTTCTCATAAGTGGCACGGTACTATGATCAATACTGAAAATGCATAGGGGGAACACTGTGCGGGAAGGGAGCTTCTCAAATATTTATGGCAGAAGCTCAAAAATATCTGATTTTCCAATTCTAAGACACATGCTATAACCATTAGGCCATGGTGCCTAGTAAGGTAATGGAAAGAAGGTGCTGAAAGTCCTGAGAGTCTGCTAATGGTTTACAGTTAATTCTTGGGTGTATTCTGAGTGCACTTCAGCCAGAATTCAGTGCTAATGTCCAAATATTAACAGAAAGATTGCTTTCAATATAAGAAAACACCCTTTAGGGAGTATTTTCTTTTCTAAGCGATCTTAGTCCCATCTTTTTTTTTTCTAAAATCACTCACCTACCTCATTCTGAGGGTGGCACCAGCACAATAAGGATAACAACAATTAATGGAACCACCTGGTACTTGAGAAATATATAACTTGGATATCTTAAATTAGTAAATTCCTTTCCATGTGGCCTAGAATACATATGTTTTGCCTGCCTGTACCAGCGTTACTTGTGCCTCATCTCCAATCATTGTGTCTTTAAATTACCAGTCAGAATGAGTAAGAATAAGTTGCAGAGAACCTCCCACCATCTCCTACAGATTTGCCTTATCAGAGGTGAACTCGGAGACATGTTGCTATTAACAGTATCTCATTAGCTGACTTTATCCATAAACAGCCATCAAGGAAATCTACCATGCAAAAAAGAGGAAGACTAGACAGAACTGGGATACATCATCTGTTCTACGCAAGAAAAATCTCCATAACTCAAGTTCACACTTGGTACTGTTTCCAGTCATTTGCCTGAGACTTCTCACATGCAGCAGCATTTTCTGCCTTAGGAGACAAACTATACTTAGCCAAAGAAACTCAGGAACCTGAAGACAAGGTCTTCAGAAGGCTTAGGGAGTGAAGCGGCAGATGAAGAAGGTAAGCTCATGAAATGAAGATGGGAAAGACTGGAAGGAAACGATCAGAGAAGAAATCTTTTCTAGTGCGGGTACTGGAATGTAGCACTGGGAAGATCAACAAGGGCAGGGGAAAGTCTCGTGGAAACACTGGATTTTGTTCTAGTTTCTTGCACACCTTCAGTTCTGTGTAACTGAGGTCAGAAAACTCAGCTTACCTCGCTCACATGTTCTACCCCAATAGCCGGTGCCAGTGCAGTCACAAATGAAGCGGTTCCAGCCATCCTTGCAGACTGCATTATTCTTACACGGGTAGCTGTCGCACTGCTTGGTGCTCAGGCGGGAGCAGGAGGACTTGACTCCTGCGGCATTCTGTGCCTCTGCCAGCTGCCGAATGTTCTTGCTTCTTCCATCAATGAACAAGTCTCGGATACAGCCGACGTAGCCATAATTCAGCATTGCTGTCCAGAGCTCTGTGGGAAGTATGAGTCCTGCCCGGTTCTCAGGCAGCCCACCAAGGTACATATCGCCTTCCAGATCTAGGATCTCACTCTCCCCACTAGCAGTGAACGGAGTGCGTCTGCTGTTCACTGATATAGTACCTAAATGAGGAGGATAAGGACACATCAACACTTTCACTTACAGCCTCAGTCTAGTTATTTTTTTTCAATAACTGAGGGATGTTTAAGGTTCAGTGCAGGACAGTGAAGATTCCACCCAACCCAAATGCACTCCTAACAGAGACAGTGTCTCCCACACAGCTCCCTCTCCTCTTGAACCACAGGCCATAAACATTTCCATGTGTCTGCATCCCAACTTGCATCATAAGGTCACAAGCATAACAATGCAATGGCTAAATAATAACATATAAAACCTGAGCATTATTCAATGGTATTCATCCAGCAAAGCAAAGATTTACTGAGAACATACAGGAGTTTGATGGTATCAGAACTGGGGAGGAAAAAAAAAGTAAACGTGTATTAATTCACACTACATAGCCCTTCCAGAAAACACTTCATCAGTACCTCCAAAGCTGGACCTTTATGATGAAACTAAACAGAGCCTCATCAAGTTTGTAGATGACATCAAATTGGGGAGAATGGTTGATGCGTTGGAGGAAGCACAGGGCTACCATTCACAGTAACCTTTACGAGGTGGAGCAAAGGACTGATAGAAATGTTTGATGTAAATCAACAATAAATACAAAGTCCTACACCTGGAGCAGGACAACCTCACACATAAGTACAGGCTGGAGACCAGCTGGCTAAGGAGCAACTCTGCAGAAAAGGACCTGGGGATATGGCAAGCAACAATTTGAACACGAGTCAGCAGAGTGCACTTGCAGTGACGAGAGACACTGATCACAGGTTGCAGCAAGGGAAACTCCAACTCCATAGAAAGGAACATTTTTGACAATGAGGGTGGTCAAACATGGGAATGGAAATGTCAGAGAGGTTGTGGAATCACCATCCTGAAGGCATTCAAAACACAAATGGACACAACCCTGAAGAAAGTCTAGATTTCAGCAGAGTTTGGACTAGAAATCTCCAGAAGTTTGTTCCAAAAGAAATTATTCCATGGTTTTACAAAGAAAGTTAAGTATTCTAACTTCCATTTTACAAACAGGAAAACTGAAGTAGAGAAAGATAAAGGTTATCTCTGAAGAACAGTTAGTGTTAAAACTGTAGTAGCTTCCATATGCTCCAAGCAAGATGTGGCATACTGCACTGAGGCCGTTCCCGTGTATTTCAAGAAATTGTCCAAGCACATAAAATAATCAGAACATATAATACAGAAATATAATCAGAACACATGAAACAGCCACAGAGACGTGAAGTGACTTATTTAAGGTCAGACCGTGGATTCAGAGAAAAACAGGGAACATAATGCAGGTCTCGCATCCCAGAGCAGTGTATTCTTCAGAAGAGCATTCAGCAGTCTTCATGATAGGGACATCTGCCCACAAGACACTCGGCTAAAAATCAGCAATTCACTCTTCCTAGCTATAAATCATCGCATCCAATTGCCTTGTCATTAAGATAGTCTGTCCTCAGAGACAACTATCCAAGCTTTAAGATTAATTCCACATCATTGCATTTTTACCATACACCCCTACGATAAGGTGGGAGAGTTTAGTTAATAGTTAGGTCTATGCTGTGTCTCTGTGAGAAAGTGCAGTCGTGTACATATGCTTTTTCTTTAGTTGTAATAGGTGTCTTCTTAGAGAACAGCACGTATGACACAGACACAAGGTATTTCATGTGTGTGATGTTCAGTAATAATTTACGAATAATGTCAGAGGTAGCAGAGTGCCAGAAGCAACAGAGGCGTTACAAATTAAACGCTCAAAGAGAACCACAGTTATCTGATGAATCATTTTGTAAAAACAAGCTGTAGCACAGCAGACATTTTCCCTTTTACTAAGTAAGAAAAAAGAAGATGTGACAATACACCTACAGTCATAAAGGCAGCATGCCATGGAGCCACAGGATCACAACCCCTCTTCCAGCATCTCTGCTGTTACTCCGCAAAAGCAGCATGTGGAGTACGTATTACTCAAAAGACTAGAACAAACCAAAATACTGGAGGGCTGAGCTCCAGACAGCTGCTACTATGGAGAAAACAAACACCACCTGTAAAATCCACAAAGGTAAAAAAAAAAAAAAACAAACAAACAAAAAAAAAAACAAAAACAAAAAAACAAAAACAAAAAAAAAACCAAACCAAAAGAGAAGAAATACTGGAATACAGGATACCAAGGAGAAGTGTAAAACCTGAAGAAAGAGCATGAGATGATGAAAGGAAATAGGCGACTCAGCAGCCTAAACTTTCTGCCAGGGTTTTGTACCCTGCATCTATTCCTGTAAGGAGATGGTACTAGCTCAGATGCACAGCACTTTTAAGACCAAGGGGCTGAGACGGAGAAATTCTGAAGTGACCCTCGGAAGGAGCAGTCACATCCCATGTTTTCAACTATGATTAGGTACATCAAATCCCATCTTGAGAAATCAGAAGCATCTAAGCATCTCCTTTCCAGTCCCTTAGGCACTCCATGCAGAGCTAAAGAACAAACAGACCAAAAGACCCCAGTTACTGAGGGCAGAGCTGGTATACAAAGCAGTGCACTGATACGACCATAGACCAAATCTTCCAGTAAAATTTTTAGTGTCTGCGTGGGTGTTTTGTAGCCAACGACTAGCCGAAAACATTGTCTTGTGTAATGTGCTCACTGTTCCCGAGCTAGAAACCGTGACAGGTTTTGTGGACACTTTGTAGGAACTTTCACCAAGGACAGAAAGGTTATAGGATGCTAGGTGTCCATGTCCGCACTGTCGGCTTCTGTCAGAGTAGAGAGAAAAAACATTTTTTGTTGCTTTGGCAGCCAACACAGACCAAAGCATACACAAAGCTTAAAGCGACTAGAGATGCCAGAGGTTGTTGGAGCATGACTGCCATGCTTCCCCAGCATTTGTGCTCCTGCCTTAGTACACTGCAGTAGGAAGTATTTGGATTTTTAGGTTATTTTGCTAAGCTCAGCGAACCTGAATTTTGGACTGTTACAGAAATGGGAAGAAGAAGGAGAGAGATGACACCTAATAAAGGCCTGGCTCCTTTAGTAATGAGAATCAGAACCTCTAGGTCACTAGTTCATTAAACCCAAATGGCTGTTTTGTAGCCTATGTTGAGTTAAGCTCATCGTTTCAGTTCAGTTTCTAGATGACAGGCATCCACATTTGAAAAAAAAAAAAAAAATCTCCGAGGTGTAACTATTCTCTGGTCCACACTGGGAGAAAAGCCAAGGACTAAACAAGGAGAGATCCTGAACTTCCTTCTCACACCTACCAAAAGTGCCACTGGATAAGAGTGTGTGATGCTTGCTAAAGGTATGGTGTGAAGAAATCAATGCCAGTATCCTGGTTTTCTGGGGAGACCAGACATCAGTCACTAGGACCATTAACCCAGTTCTCATTGTCAGCAGAAAATGCAATTTAAAAAAAAAAAAAAAAAAAACGGAAAAAAACCCCAGAGAGAGAAGACAAGAACATACAAATGTGTTCATTCTTGTTAGCAAAGCGCTTTTACTTCAAAATGCTATCTCTAATCAGTGTCCAGAACATCACAAACCTCCCGGCCAGACGACAAACAAGTCAGTCCTACAGTCTTATCCACCAAGTAGCAATGCCGTCTGTCACACCCTCCTAGTCCAAACAAATGTGTGTCCCTCTTCCTAGGTTTTTACAAACTTTCTTAGCAGAGAGCTTTGTGTCATTTCTGTCTCTTCTCCTTCTGCAGCTATCTCTCCAGGGACCACACAGTCCCCAAGTGAGCAAGCAAAACTGAAGGCAGTACTGAATGTCACTAATTGAGTTTATCCTTGGAAGTTAATTAAATTTTAGCAATTCTAAAGAAATCAAAGGTCCATTTATTTATTTATGGCTTCCTTTATAAAATGTTCCTATCGATGTCTTTAGGAGATAGCAATATATAACCACACATACTAAGTCCTAGTAGAGCACCATGCCAAATACAAAGAAACTTCTCACATCATCAAAGAAAAAACTAGCTTCAGGCAAAGACCTGTTCAAACAGCTAGGCTTTGCATGGTGTCTAAAAGTCAGCTCTTTTGAAAACTCAAGGGAAGCAAATTCTAGCACTGCATTCTCTCTACTGATGGCATTCAGCAACTGGAAACATAAAATTAGGGACCTAAAGCTATCATCTGGAGATCACCAGACAAATCCCAAATCCACTTGCAAATGTAAGCAAAATTCCCTTTGAAGGGATATACACAGGCTTTGAGATCCCAACGGCTCAGGAAGAATTCAATACAATTGTTCACATATTCTCAAGATGAAGTTAGAGTATTTGATAATTTTGTTTCCTTACATAATTTCAGTGTACATCATGAGTATGTCAGCTTGATATCCAGCACTAGAAACAAACAATACCGCTTGGTAATTGCATGGTAGGTATATTATTAGAAATAAATTAAAACACATTTTTGAAAATGAGAAGCTGAGAGGAAAAAAAAGGAACATCCACTGAATGCTGACTCAGATATTAAGACTAGAATTTGGTAAGAGAGTAAAGAAACCTAGCTGAAAGCTCCAAGATAGTAAAAGAAACAGAATAGGATGAAATGTTGATTTGTTGCCATAATTTTGTCACTGTTTGTGTCCATTACTTCTATTTTCTTCATGACAAGATCCCAAACCCTTCCTCTTTAAAGACAAAAGATCCAGAAAAAGATGGTAATATTAGGTCACAGCAATAAGTTTTCATTTGGTTTCTACTAAGTTTCTTTTTGAACAGAAATCCGAAGTAAATCAGTGAGAATTTCTCAAACCAACAACCAAATAACAATGGTTCTGAAGGATCTTAAACCTTACCGTGGCCTACAAAGAAGTCATCGCTATAATTATGTATGTAATTGCCAAGATAGGTCCAAAATATCTAAAGATTGTAAATAAAATATTAATAGACTGCCTCTGTGATGTGCTATCCCAAGTTCACACTAAGTATTTAATAAGAACCTAGTCATTCACATCTTTGCTTTGCTGGATAAACATCACTGGAGTAACACTAAGGTTTTGTAAGTAGGTGACTCATACCTAACATGTTTTGAAGGTTCTGAGAATTAATACACATGCCTAGGTCTGGATCTGAAAGATAAATCTACTTAAGAAAAAGACATCACTCTACCTGATCTTCCATCTCGTTGAATATCCACATGATACCATTCTCCATCATTGGCTTTCTTCTGGGTTGCCTTGACTTTAATGGTACCAGAGCCCATGTCCAGCAGCAAGTAAAGGTTCCCATCTAGAAGCTCGACTGCAAAGAAGTCAACCTTTGTATTTTTCTGGCTCCTGGCGTCTTTCCTCTCCTGAGGCTTGCCATGGGTGAAAAGGATCAGTCCATTGGGTTCAGTGGTTCGGAAATCAAATGAGATGGAGCCCATCCTTTTGGTATTCCATTTAGGCAGACTAATGTAGGCCTCAGGTGTCTCAAAGCTGATGGGATCCAGCGTAGCCACATTCTCACATACGAATTTCACTTCCCCGTAGATCTTCATCTTAGTATCACCAATCCGTGCCAAGCGAGACAGCTCCAGACGAATGTCGTTATTCTTATAAACAACCTGCCAGACACAAGGAAAAATATCATACATCAATCCTGCATACAGTACAAATACCCCAATTACTTTCAGCCATGGGAGATAAACTTCTCCCAGAAGGCAGTGGGGAGCAGAAAGGAGACCATGCAAGAGTCTGACACGATGACAGAGGGAGACAGCACAACCAGCAGTGTGTATAGAAGTGACAGCAATGGGTACTTTTCAATGACTATAGATCAGATAAGCAGGCAGAAGAGAATATTTAACTGAAGGACAGTGAGAACAATTAACTCTACCACAGGCCCACTCTGCTGTAAAAGCTTTTGTACATAAAATACAGTGTGTGTCTGGTATCATGCTGTTATATTTGCATAAATCCCCTACAAAATACATAACAAAGTGTAACCTCCATGTCCATCTCTGCTAGCCACAGCAGGGAACTCTGTACCACCACTGTCATTTCTCTATTATTCCTATAAGCCCACTTAACTACTAGGAGAGAGAGATACAAAAAAATTTAAGCAAGTTGCTGTGAACTGTTTGTGATTGCCCTGTGGCTCCTAAAAAGCTACAGGACAAAAAAAAAGACTCAAAATTTCTCTGACCGAGAAATCTTAGATCACTACAGGCACAAACTTGCTATGGAGGTATCTGCATAGCTTACCCTCACCTCAAGAAGCCTAGGCGCTCTGTGCTAACAGATAAAAGCCTGTACATATTCAGTGCCTGGACTCTTACTCTCTCTAGGTTAAGGACCAGAACTCTGGATTCTGTGTTGCTACGTGGATGGAAATGAGCCAAGAATCCCGAACAGGCAAGCACTCCTGAGCATGCCTGGCTTGCTCAGGAGTCCAGACCTCCCGCCCTTCTCTTTCTCACAGGTACAGAACTAATGCCTTGTGAAGAGGACTCCTCTCTGCCGCGTGCCATTCTCACAGAGGCAGGGACTGGAGAAGGCACAAAACTGAAATTTTGTAAACTGTACTTTCTCTCAACTGCCTTTTGTGCTTCCTAAACCCAGGGCTGGCACATACAGCAAGCAAAAGCATTTCTGCAGCTAGCGCAATTTTGATTGAATTCATGTTCTGCAACACTACTGAAGACTCTGATTTCTTCTAAGGAGTTATTACTTTAAAATACTTTGTGTCTACTACATATAGCATATATGTACACACACATTTGATTTCTGCTTTCAAAATGCTAGCAGGATGCATTGCCAGCAATTTGCTATGAAAAGAGAAGAGAAAGGAGATATGCATAGTTAATTCTGCAAATAGGAGAGGAAAGTCAGAAATGAGTGTGCAGTAGTACTAAAAAGCAAACAAGAGACAGAATAAGGGATAAGCTTCCAAAGCAGGTGATCTCAGGATGAAAAATAAATGAAATCACATTCAACACATTTGTAGCAAGCAAGGAATTTCCAGCTTTCGCTAAGCATTAAAGGAGAATTTCCCCAGCGGAGCCAGCACAGCATCAGATTTTCCTGTTGCAAAGGCAAATTTACACCCTACATGAGAGTGAAAGGAGAAGCCAGCTGTTAATTCCCATTTGGCGTCATGGCACAAAGCTGTAGTTTCTCCCAGCAGAGGACAGTATTGACCCACAATAGCATGTTTTGCTCCATTTCCCAATAAAGCGCTCTGCCCTCGCACGGATTTCAAAAACATCAAGTCTATTAATATCCACAACAGGAATAAAATATATTTTCAATTTGTGGGACGTAGTAGTTTCATTCTATGGATTAACCATGTCAAATGCTCTCACTAGACAGACCATACACCTCCTTCCAGTGATTCAGCAAGGCTGTGCATTACAGCCTCCCCCTCTTGCCAGGCAATGAGGTAGGTGCACCTCAGCCAGACACTAGTACTGAGCGGTGCATGCAGTCTTGTCTCTGCATCTCAAGGAAACAGAGGAGCTGAAGGTACAGAGGAAAATAAATAGAACAATTAAGAGAATGGAGCAGGATGCTTTATGAGGATAGCCAAAAAAGGCCAGGGCTCTTATATTTGGAGAGGACTGAGAAAAAATATGATTGAAGTTTACAGAAGATGGAGAAGGTTAATGTAGAACTGCTCTTTGCCAAATCTGGCAATTATAGAACTACAGGCACTCACTAAAACTTGTAGGATATCAGTTTAAAATGGATTTTTAGAAGTACTTATTTACACAGAGGGTAGTGAACTTCTGAAACTTGCTGCCACAGGAGGTCATGGAAGCAGGCAGCATCAGCAGGCTCAAAAAGAACCAGAAAGATAAATGGACAGCAAGTCCACAAACTGATATTAAAGGGAAAGGAAAGAGATGGACCTTATAATAATCCTAATCCAATAGCAGTAGATGCTGTGGGAGTGTAAGGGGAATGCACACACCACTGATAGTAGCCGTGCTCACATGTTCTCCCTAAATGGCACTTGCACCCGCCACTACTGGAGGCAGAATACTGGGTAAACGGATTGACTGTTCTTCAGGCCCACTAGGGCTCTTCTCATGTTCTTAAAGAATCTACGTGTATAGTAGGTTGTGTACAGTCTAATCCTTGTCCCACTGCAGGGACAGCCTGGGAAAGAGGGTAATTGGAAATGGGTCCTGTGGACAGAGTCCTTCTGCCAGCACATACATACGGGACTCCCTGACTGGTACGACTTTGGTGCAACGCTGCATTTTTGGTTTCACCTCAGTATGGAGTTGCTTTGGTGGGCAAGAGAATGCCGGGCCTGAACGAACTGTGACTTTAATGATCCTAACATAGGAGAACTGCCTTTACAGGATACTACTAACAGTTGCTCAAACCAACACTCCCCTAAACTGTATCTTGACCCAGCCTTTCCACATATGATAGGAGCAGAAAGGTAGCAGAATGCCCTACATGATTGATGGCTAGTGCTAGGTTGTATCTAGATATGACTCAGCTTTCAGAAACCTCTGCAGGTAGCTGGTAGAAGGAATATGATCACATACACATAATCAGCTTTCAACTCTCAGCTGAGCCACATACAGGTTACATCTCCCCCTTTCACGTATTTGATACTTGAGTAACAATTCCCATCTCTTCTGGGGAAACACAGCGGGTCCTCCTTTGGGTTTATTTGAAGTTTGCTGCAGACTGCCTCGTATTTCATTAGTCATACCAGTACCACAGCTGGAGAATCCCTGAGGCAGAGACTTTCAAAGGATCTAGAGAAAATTACATGGATTTAGTTTTAACTCAGAAAGTCACTAACAATGTAGGATCTGAGAGCAAGCTTGAAAGAAAGGACCAAGAAAGCAAGCACAAAGGAAGACTTGGGGAAGAGAGGAGAAATGGTGTTGAATAGATACAAGAGTTCTGAATTCAATCTTTTCAAAGAAACAGATCCACCCCAATCTGAATCTCTATTATTCAGGTGTTTGTTGTTCTACATCATTTTCTTTAAAAAAACTCACACCCACAACCTACCTTGTGAAATTTAAAAAGCACCTGTATTTAAGAAAAAGTACAAGTGTTCACACAGCTGACTTAAGGTGTCATTGACAGTAACACTTGGGCATCAAGTTCTTGATGTATACTCAGGTACACCAGAACTCTCAGCACCATAAACAAAAGGATAAAAATAATCCTTGTGTGTAAACCCAAGGTGAATCCTGAGCAGGGACAGAGAGACAACCGCATCTCTGGCTTGGGCAATGAAACACTAAGGCAGCTTCTGATACCTGCAGTTCAATTTTAAAACCTAAGTTTCAAGAATGAGAAAAGGGAATATAATTAAATGACTGGGCTCCATGTCCCATAGTGAAGAACATTCAAATTCAGTCTGTTTAATAAGTAGAGGTTAAAGGGTGATTCGATTACAATCTATGAGTATCTGTGCAGCAAATGGAATTTGGCAATAGAGGGCTCTTCAGTCCATGTGACAGAGGAATAATGGGATCCAGGGGCTAGAAATTGACATTACAGAAATTCACATTTTAAAATACTATGACTTATTTTTACATGAGGGTAATTTGCTATTGAAATAATTTACTACAGGTTATGGTGTGTTCTCTGCTACTGGCAAACTTTGAATTAAAATAGTATCTTGTTTTCTCTAAAAGACATAGTGAGACGGGAATTAATTATACAGCAAATCAGCCTAGATTATCATAATGGCTCTTTCTGGCCTCATAACCTATGAAACTTTGTGTTTTAATGAAACCAACAGATGCTTCAATGCAGTTTTCCAGGACAGATGAAACACATCCTTCCCCAATGTTAAAACTGCCTGGTAAAAGAGAGATACTTGTGTCAATTCTGGTCCGACTTGCCACCAGTGCTTTCAGTGAGGCTTTTTTATGGGTTTGTGATCCTGCCTTGCAACCTACCTTTACAAAGGAAGGTAAGTAAAAAGTCTAGGACAAAAAAATTGATTCTATAGTTCTAAATATATGAGCTTCAAGAAACAGTTTCTTAGGGAGTCACCTGCTGCAAGCCAGAGAAGAAACTTTTCATGTTTCACTGAGGAAGCTGTCTGCCAGCAGTAGAACCTATCATCTGCATAAAAATTCCTACCTTGTGGTCTCATTTTGCCAGCAATCTCTGAACTAATTTGAGGCTCTTCAGGATATACCAAAATACTGAGTGAAACCCACACCTCTTTAACGCCAAATGAGGCCATGACTGACTCAGAGAGCTGTCCCTCACTAGGTCATAGTCTTCTGGTGCCACTCTGGGACATGGCTTCCATAACAGCTTAGAAGTAAGCAAAGCAATGAAAGCAGTGCCCATAAATTTGTCCATTTTTATCAGATGGCTTTCTGAACAAAGTCGATCTTGCCTGTTTAAAGAGACAAGCTTGAGTTCATCCCGTGTCTGATATGTGTATCAGAGGTCAAGAGGCCTAAGGGAGTCAAGAAGATGATTCCTGGTACAGACATATACATCTACTTCACAGTTATTCCGGGAAGGAAGGTAGAAAAGAGAAAGGGGAAGAAAATGACTAGCAAAAGCTACGCACAGAGCATTTGAAAAGTAACCTTCAGGCTTCCAATCTTAAAATCGCTTTATATTCAAAAAATGAAATTAGAACAATGAAAAAAGTGGTTTTTCCTTTTCCATGAGGACTGCTTCTAAACACACTTTAACAGAGGACTATTTTGACTGTTCAACGCCTTTGTTTAATGAATTGGATAAGTATAGATGGATGGTCAGGGACAGGATAGTCCAGGTACACATAGTCTCTGATAATCAGCAGTAGAATTCCATGACATCCGAGACATTTTCAGGGATAAAAAGATATACAGTAAATTACATTTTCTTTAAATCTGCTGAGAAAGAAGAGTTTGTTTTAAGCTGAGCTAAAACAAATCAGCCATCTAGTTTTGAGGTTTCTTAAAAATGGCAACTTTGCAATTCTGAAGCATTCAAGGAATTTCTCCAGCTAAACTTATAAGAAGCTTCACTCATGGGTTAATGAGAGCTCTAATCAGATGGCTTTTCACAATGATGAAAAGCATCTCTCTGCAATCAAGTGAAGATGCAGATAGAGAGGGAGCAACAAAAGTGAGGAAAAATGGTGTGCTAGACTTGGCCAGTAGCCAATACAAAAATTCCTCTCCAAGTTGATGCTATTAAGCAAGAAACACGGTTTTCAGTACACGCTAGACACAAGCATGCTCCAAAGGGGAATGGCCATTGATAGCCTGGCAAATTAGAAAACGACCATCATGAACCACCATTAAAAAGGCCAGTAAGCTGAAGGGTGCGTAAGTTTAGCTAGCTAGGAAGAGCACCTCTGATGTTCAGTCAAGTTTTTTACCTACTGCATCCTGTGTATCACCAATTGCTTTTCTCTGTCACAGGCTGCCCCCCTTCACCAACTGCCCATATCACTCCTCAGAAAGACTAACTGCAAGACATTCAGCCTAGAGCCTAAGACTTCCTTAAAGGCACCTGCACTGAACCAGACAAGTTCCTGCAGCTTAATAAATTACAGTTTATCTGCTGGTTTACCAGAACTATGTGTTTCTAGCCTGCCCCAACCAGCAAGTAGAAACAAACACACCAGCTAACAGAGCTTTACTTTCTGTTTGAGAAAGACAATGTATGTAGTGATCCAAGGCTTCAGTGATGGGTAACTAAAGCTGCTATACTTATTTAAAGAACTGTATATGGGCTGTGCATACCTGGTCTAAACATATTTGATGGTTCAGTGGGATAACAACTGTATTCAGGAAATAAGCAAACACATTCACCACACTGAATGACTTAATTTATGTCATGAAAAGCAGTACATTGAACATTGATGATAAGTAACTGAAACCAAACAAATAAGACAAATACAATTTGTGCTATGTTGACTAAAGTAATGCGATCCTACATTTCATCTGAATTACGTTTAACAAAGAACATGTGTTTACTCAGCTAAAAATAGGAATATGGTGACTAGAACGCTTGAACAATAAGGCAGAACTATTTCAAGCTTCCGTACAATTTTTTTTTCCATGTTACAAATCAATTATAGGTTTTGAATAACTTCAAGTTTTATGGAAAACTTCACGAAAGAGATTGATTTAGTTTCAGAAGACTTAGAGGAAGATACAGAGAAGCACTCCCTGAAGTAGGATATAAAGAAAGAGAAAGAAAAGAGATTCAAGGTGCCAGTAAAAAAGGGCTGAAAAAGGCAGGATGAAATTTCTTCAACTGGTCTAATAAGAATGTTTCCTTAAGAGGTACTCAGGACAGAGGACCTGGTACTTCATTGTGGTCTATCCTTTAAGCCAAAAAATAAGCCCCTGCTTCTCATGAGAATTCAGGACATTGGAGTGTGTTCACAGTTACTGCAGAGTTAACACCAATCCAAATCATTCATAGGGTATCCAACGCAAGCTTAAACAGATTAAGACAGATCAAGGTCCATCTTGCTGCCTTATCTTTCACTTTGGAAAATACCAAGATAAAGACCAAACATTTCTTTCTATGCCTTTTTGGAATGAGATCTAAGATTTTTTGCTTTAGAACCAACCAAATATACAAATGAGAGAGATTCCAAACTTTAGGGGGAAAAAAGTTGCTTTACAGCTAATTATTGAAGTTCTAATATGTGTCTAGATCTGTACGATATGTTTTTTGCATATACTGAGCCTGCTGCTTCTTAAGTATGAATATTGCTAAGCGACTAAAACGTCAAATGCTCTATAGCCTTACTTATTCTTGGTGTTACATTGCAGCATTCAAACTACAGAAAAGCTGGGTTGTGAAATGACCTATTTCTTGGATTCCTTTGTTTTAACAGGTAACGATAAAGACAGTATTTATTTTATCACATGGGTGGATTTCTGCATCCTCTATGCTGGGATACACTGACTGCTAATTCATTTGGTCTATTGTTGAAGAATATCTTGATTTCAAAGGGAAGAGCAGACCCCACAATTGCATCTTGAGACAAACATAATGGGAACATTAGAAATTATATATATTTATTTGTGAAAAAAGTCACGACAATGTATAGAGGGAGAAGAAGCTTTTATAGTTGCAAGAGAAATGCTGCTGAAGGATTCTATATTAGCCTCAAAGACTAAATTCGTTTCCTCAGCTACTGAAAAAGCACAGCATAGGCAGTGGTAAGATTAAATAGAATTGGTGGCAGCAAGGACTATGATTTGATGATGAATGCTCTTTCGCAGTGGAAGTGTCAAGTCCTCTTCTTTCCTCACTACAGAAACTTCAAGTTCTGCAATAAGTGAAGAAAGGGATCACAGGAAAGAAGGTATAATTTCTGGATTTCTTAAAATATCACTTTTCCACAAATTTTCTAAGCAATGTCAAGAAAGCCACCTAAACTCAATATCTTCAAAAGTATATTCCTCACATCATGGTGGCCAACTTGAGGTCATGGAATTGGTTTTGCAGAAGTGCTCATTAGCCAAAAGCCGTAAGTGAAGACAAGGAGGGATTTCGTCTTCACTGTTAAAGCTAAAAGAAATACTCTGAGAAATTAGACTTAGATTTCTCAGTCTGTTCCTAAAAATTAGCTGATACTTGTTAACATTTAGGTGAAAAAGTAACTGACCGATATTTGACAGTAGCAGAGTTCACCTTTGTGTCATGGCAAAGCATTTAAGGCATTTCACTGGGGATTCAGGTGCACAAACTCGAACTTCCCTCTTGCTTCATGTTCTATTCAACCTCCATTTGGTCTAGTAACAGAGAAAAATAAAAGCTGCAGGACAGCAAAACCAAGACAGCCAGCTATGACACTCCTCACTTGTGCTACAGGCCATAGACCCAGGCACACCTCAAGCTAGCCCTGAAAAGCAGCTTGTACCTTGGGCGTGTCTCTGGATACAAGAAGGGCATAGAGGAGATATTTCAGTATTTTACAAATATTCACGCATATACAATAATGAGGAAATTCTTTGTTCTACACTGAGCCTGTATAGTGCAGAGGTGAAAAAAGACAGAAGAAAGAAACTCTTAATAGCTACACGCAGAAAGTAATTCATTAGGTGGACTGAATAAAGCATCCTGGAATGTACGGAGACACAGGAGGAGACAGTGCTGTACTCTGCTGGAGATCATGTCCAGCTTGGAGAACTGTACTTCATGAAAGGAGTGGGACTATTGGAAAGAGTCCTGAGGAAAGCAATGAGAATAACCAGAGGTCGAGAAAATAGAAGAAAGATTGAAAGTATTGCTTCTTTTTAACATAAAGAAAACTGCAAGGAGACATTATAGCAGTGTTCAAATATAAAATGTCTGCTACGAAGCAGAAAGGAATAATCTGTTCTTTGTATCTATGTTGAAAAGGACATCAAATAATGGGCAAAAATTACAGCAAGAAAGTGTTAGAATTTATGTTAGGAAAAGCTGTTTTAATTTAAGAATAGTGAAACACTGGAAGAGATTGCCTGAGGAGCAACCACCACTGGAGACCTTTAATTACAGGTTAAACAAATTGCTGTCAAGACTCACATAGATGTCATTGATTTTGTCTTGGGACAGTGGAAGCAGAAAGGACTAAATAACCTCTCATGGTCCATTCCAGTTTTATTTTATATGATTCTGTGTTGTGGAGGGCAGGACATGAGAAAGGGGAAATTACTGTGTAGCTAAAGACTTTCATAGTGTTCAATGCCCCAAAAGGAAGAACAGACCTTATATTAACACAATTCTGATATCTCACAAATTTGAAGAGCTTAAATTTACAAATGAACTTCCTAGCTAATGAAGGTTTGAAAGCTTTTTTAGAGTTAAAAAAAAGAAGAAAATGAAGAAATCATCATCACAGAAGCTTATTTACCAGCATGCAGTAGTTGACTTCAATTACATTCAGTTCTGTATTGAGCTTATATAGACATTCACCAGTTACAGAATGCTCTGCTTCTCCCAAATGCATCCTGAAATCTCAGATTTGTCTAGCTAGCACAAGCTAAATCTGTCTAGCTTGGTTCAGTGATGAGTATGTGAGGAAATGATTACTGTCAAGTGTCTGAAGGATTTCATCTGAAAGGCAGAGAGGAATTATTTTAGGATGGCCCCATTGATCATTTGTAACCTTATTATGCAAGACACTGAAAACTGTATCAGACAATGACTTAGCAAATAACACTCCACTTAGTGATTTCATTGCATTTCAAATTCACCTAAGGTTGTGCAAGTACAAAAGACCTATCTCAGGAAACAGATCTGCTTAGTATGGCTGGGTGAATGTTTCCATCGGGGTGGCTTTCTAACACAGAATTCCATTTTCCTAACAGAGAATTAGCAGTGAAATGCTTCACTTCAAGCCGCTGCAACTCAAAATGGCATGTTTAGTTTCACCAAACTTAACAGAAGAGCTTTTGTATGAACTTACCATAACATAAACCAGTATTTTCCAGGCATTGCATTTACTTTCAATAGTGGTCTCCATTTTAACCTCTGGTCTGCCCTCTCTAGGGAAATACTTTCACATGAAGCAACGTCAGTGTCCACCTGACATCTGAAGAGACATGTGACTGGTTTGACCACAAAGCAGCTTGACCAAATACTCTGGCCCCTATGGGAGAACGGGACACAAGGGCCCTACAGGACAGCTGCTGCATGGAACTGCCCTGGATAGGAAGATACAGTTCTTGTTAAACTGTCTCCAGAATATTTGGGGTCAGCTCAATAATTAATATGAAATAATTTGATTCAGGGAATATCAGAATGTTACATATTAATTCAATTCTGAAGTTTTGAGTGATTTCCATTTAAAAAAAAAATACCTTACCAGCAGCAATGAAAACAAATGTGGGCTGGAGGAACCTTCTCTGGGACAGAAACTCTTCATTTCACTCAGCTTTTAATTTCAATGGTAAAATGTGTTTTAATGAGAACACCAATGTTTAAAGTCTTCTGTGAAAATACTGAATAGATATTGCTTACTTACAGGTATGCAGTTTTTCTCCACTACCTACCTTCCCCAGCCAAAATGCCTTGAGCCTGCTTCACAAGAATGTCCCTGGCAGGTACAAGAAGGTAGTTCAGTCTCCATATGCCAGTCAAGCATTAGTCTCACTGCCTAGGCTTCCAATGTGCTAGGCAAACTGTGCCAACCACAATGGCGTTTTCTATGGTTTTGTCACTTGTCCAGCAAAAAGCAAATAAAAAACATTTACCATTACATATGGGAGAGCACATGCTTAAAAGTGAGCACTGCTCAAATAACAATGCAATTAGAGCAACAGAGAAAGTATTTATTGGATTTAGTATTGTGTAGACTTAGTCCACAAACGTGAAGTTGTGACTGTAGCAGGATGGTGTCACTGTTTGTAGCCAGATGATAGCAGCTGGGGGTGCTGCATCCCACCATGTGTCTCCTTCCCTCAGCCTTAGCACAAAGGTTGCAGTGGCACTGGCATCTCCTTCCATCTGCAACAGCAGCCAAAGTAAGAGGCGTGCCTTCAGCTAGGCTGTCCTCCTGTGAAGGAGCAAAGGCACTCCAGATCTACTGAAGAAATGTCATCGGCAGGATGGCACTACCCCATGGCTGACACCATCTGTTATAGTGCACTACACAGGTCTAGACGGAATGAGGAGGAGGACCTCTCTCCATACATCTAGACTGAAATACTATGGGTTTCTAAACTTTTTTTAACATCTCTCTTGTTGCCCTGTGCAAAAACCTGCCAACACGGGCATCTCTCCAGATCTCTTTACTCACCTCTGTTCAAATTCCAAGGCATGGAACAAAGTTCAAACCCTCCACAGGTAGGATTTCCGAAATATTTATCTGCACTGGGCCTTATGTTGTGTGAAAACAGGCAGGTGATGAGCTAAATATTTGCTGGACAGGGCAAGGAATGTAATTAATTCCCTACCTACAAGAGACATCAAGAGAAAAATACTGTCATCTTATAACCCCACCTTGATGCTAGAAAAAGAATAAGGAGATCTTTCACATCTTTCCTCTACACGTATCTAAAAACTCTCTCAGCTGTGACCTCCAGCTCTACAGCTTCCAGCACTAACAAAAGGAAGACAGGAAAAAAAACCACTTTTTTAAAAAAAAAAAATCTATCGTCTGTTTGGGACCGAGTCCCAGTTACCACAATGCCAAAAAGTATAGTCCATCTACTCATTCAGAAGCCACCCAGCTGCACCAGTCACAGCTTCAGTGCACAGTGCAACATTGTCTGAGACCACTAAAGGGAGGCTGGGAATGGGACAGATCCCATCACCTGCTCATATGGTCTCACCTGACCTCCAGAGAAACCTTTACCGACAATACTGTTTTCCTAGCCCCCACCATCTTTACAGGTTTCTTGGGGAATAGTATTAAAACAGTGCGAAGAGCCCAGTGGTGCTGCCAGAGCCCACTGGGGCTGTTGGTAAAACCTCATCTTCATCCCTCGCTTTGATCTGGAAGCCGTGTGCATGAAGTGCAAGTCCAGCAGCTCCTGGGGTGTCAGGGGGTGAAGCAGTCAGCACAGCCAGGACGCTGCCTCGGCAGTAAGAGCGCATTAAGGAGAGCACGTGAAAGGAGAAAGAAACAAAAGCAAAAAAAGCATGACATTTTCCAGTGGAAGCACTGAAATAAGAAGCAGAAATGGGAGACGGATGAGGGCCTAAGCACTCCATTCAGCACCAGATTACACTTCCTCCTCAAAGTAGGTGGGGTGCTGCAATCAGGAGCGGGAGAGCTCTTCTGTAAGGAGAGAGGTCAGGGCTGGAGTCAGCGCGCAGTGCCAGACAAAAGAGGCAGCTGATGAGCTGGTTCTTGGCATGCTGGGCCTGAGTCTGCAAAACTCAGAGAGCTCTCAATGCTGTTTGGTCTCTGGAGTGAGCCTATCACTATGGTTTTTTTCCTTTCTAAAAAAAGGGGGGGGAGGGGGCAGGCTTTTCCACAAAGGGAGCTGGAAAAAACACATCTCTCCGTTGTAGAAACACTTTCCATAGGAAATTCCTGCAGAACGTTTTAAGTTACTCTGTGAATATTAATGTCTTGACATTAACCCATTGTATTATCTCCCACTCCCCCATTAAGGGCTGCTATCCCCAATTTACAGAAAGAGAAAGCAAAACAGAGGGAACTGAATATTCTTGGCCAATTCATACAGCAAGTCAATAGATGGTCAGACAGAATGTCTCTTCTTCCTAATTACTATCCTGTGACTAAGGAATAGCTGGAGGAAATGTTTTGGTGACAAAGATCAGTGTAAATAATCTACTAACCTCTTTCAGCTTTGAAATTCAATAATGTAAATATGAAATGGCAATAAACTTTTCCCTCAATTTGTTTACTTTTTCTACAATGCCATTTTAACACATCCAGGCACAGGGTTCTCATCTCCTCTGTGTGCAGGTTTTTTTTACATATAAGGGAGACTGATCTCACATCTAAGAAAGCTTATTTGATACAAGCCTAATTTACAATATTATCTTATAGTTTCTGTTTTGCTCAGTACTATCTTACAGCTTAAGAAAGATCTATAGCATGTCTTAAGCAGAGCTATAGAACTCACATTGTTCAAACATTAACAGGCAGAAAACAAAATCTGCCTTAGCAGTTGTTTGGCCAAAATTCTCCATTTAATGCCCATCCACTTTTGTCATTCAGGTCCCAACGACTTTTCCATACCTTTACTGAGCACCGAGACACTACTGTGGCAGCAGCAAACAGTCTCAGAACACGGTGAACTTCCATTTCTGGAGTCACCTTCTTTGGAGGAGGGGACTGAGAAAGGGACTCTGCTCTTGTTATTACCCAGACTGTGTTGACCAAAATGATTGAAATGATTGTTTCATTTATATGGCACTCTTAAAGAACCAAGTGTTTCTCTTCTATGGCTTTTTTATTCTCCTCGCATAGAACAAGCACTGTCAAAAATCACAAAATACATAGAAATCAGTCAGCATTCTTTTTCTAATATACCAAGAAAGCTTGACTGTGTGTTATAATGGCCGCTGAAGGAAAAAAGAGGGGAATAAGAGGAAATGGCTGACATAGTCACAAAATTTAAAAAAAATCCTGGAAGCAAGGACGCATATATATTTCTCAGTACAGGACTGGTTGGTGATGTCTGGACATCAACTTACATGCTACATTTCTTTGGCAATATGTGCCTATGTATATTTGCATTTACATAAACATATCCATACACCATGCATACATGAATAAGAAGGTATATCTATTTACATACCCATATAGATCTGAACAGCGGGTCTCTGCATTGGTACCTACCAAGGGCATATGTACAGGTTTATACACATCTGAAGACAGTACCTACACGTGCACTACTATATGTACATACATGCGTACACATGTGCTCATCTCTCCACCTGTGATTCTTATGCAATACATGTGTTTTTCCAGGACAGTAAAATTAAATCTGCTTATGATTAGCATTAGAAGAATGCACACTGTCTGCATGTGGATCCCCGCACCCATATGTTCTTATGCAGACATGCTGCCAACAAACTGCTTGTCATTCTGCTTAACTGCTATCCTTCTCCTATCCCAAAGGTAGCTCAGAAAGCAAGAGTGTACCTTTTTTATGAAACACTCTACACAAGGATGGAGTTACCATTTCCTAGAGAAAAGACTGGTGGAGGTGAGATTATACCAGAATCCTTGTGACTGCAAATTCAGTCTTTGCATATCCACACCCTCCAGTGTACCTAGAAGTGAGATTTCAGTTCAGAAGATGAAACTAACTTTGCTGTACTTGACATTGGACTGTGTGCTGAACGGGACTTAGCAGGAGCTAAGAATGCTCCTTCAAGCATTTCTTTTTCTGTCACCTCAGCATGGTCAAACGCAAAAAGAGCACAGACAAGGGAGAAAGCAAAGAAAATTACAACAGGGGCATCTAAGTGGAGTATTGCTGATGTAAGTTACCCTGGGTTGGGCATGTTCTTGCCTGCAGTCCTGTTCCAAGCCCAAATAACCCAAAGTCAGCTCTGATTGTTCTACTACTTTAAAGAGGCAAACAAGGAAAAAAAAACCCTAAAACCCACAATGACTGCATACAAAGCCCAGTGTACAGAATATAGAGGCAGATGCTGAAAAGTACATTGCTAGAGAATGTATGTTCAGCCCACGATATGTCCCAACATCACTGTGTCTTGCCATTCCCAGGCAGGAATTGTTCTGCTTGGCTTGGGTCCTTCATACATAAGGCACTCAAAAGAAGAGGGTAAGTGATGATGATTACAGCACACTGAAAGTGCTGCTGTTTTCTATACCGTACTATGCTCTTTTCCTCTTTCTTCCCTAGAGCACTACACTTTGAAAGGGCTGCATCTTTCAGCTACCCCACACTCCCCCATTTTGCTTTGGGAACAATATAAATATTAACCAAAACAGACAAATTATTCCCCTAACTTTGCAGTCACTCTGTCAGTAGGGTCTGTATGGTTTTACAATACAATTTCTTTGCCCTGGAAAGTACAAGCATCTCATACTATTCTGGCACCCACAAGCCTGACACCTCTCACTGCAAATCCATCATTTGCATATGGGTCTATCAACAGGTATTATTAAGGGTGAGAACTATTTCCCAAGAGCTTCCAAAAGGAAAGCTGGGTTGCAAACATCTGTCCAAGACCCTGTTAGTCCCCCGCAAAGCCACAGAGAAGCCGAAAGTCCCGAACTGCTGTTTCTGCACTGTGCTACCAACTACTTTTGTCCTACCTAGGCTAACACGCCTCTTAAAGGCAGATCATCAGCTTCTTGCCACATTCTTCCTTGCTTGTGTGGAAGTATTATACCACAGAAAGTTAAACACTTAAATTAGCTCGAAGCAAGAGAATAAACCCCCACGTGTTAATCGCACCCTGCAAAGTTTGCTTGCATGTTCCTGTAAGAGGTACAAGAGGCACAGTCACTGCCTTCTAAATACAAGTTTCATTTTCCCATGCCGAACATAAAATGTATGCCAGTAATGGAACATTACTATTACATTATTATCACTATTACTACAATTACTATTGATTATTACATGTTGGAGACACTGGTGCAGTCAGGGAAGCGAGGAGGCAGCAAGTGGCAGTTGAAGGGATTCCTCTGACACAGAGATGCGTAAGGATCATCCTGTACCACTTTCCAGAAACTTAGGACTGGAGGTTGATTCCAATGTCCTAGGATCCCTTGCATGAAAAAAATTAAGGACAGTAAGAGGAAATATTCAAACAGGCATATTTTGCTTTAAGCCTTGCTTCTGATTTTATAGAATTGTTATTAATAAAGCTTCCCATGTGCCAGCAAAAGACAGACTGAGGCAGCACACTGGGGAAAGGGCCACTGCCTAAAGTTTCAGTCCTAGCATGGCTGAAGTACAACCACTGAGTGACTTCCAGATACTGGAAAGCAGTCTGGACATCTAAGGGTGATTCTGGAAAAGGGCAAAAAGATATCTAAAATTCAGTTTACTTATCACTTTGACATACATATAATAATACATACCCAGACACATTCTCATTTCAGTTCAGCCCAGTGCTAGATTATAGATTTAGGATCAAAGACTGTAAGTAATTCTCACACAATGGGAACCGTATCTAAGCCTTGCAAACAGTGACTACGAAAAGAGCACGTGTGTCTTGGTGCATAACCAATTGAACATGAAATGCCTTTGTAAAGCAGTTGCTAAGAGGGCTAATGTGATTCTTCAGCATCTAAGTAGGAAAATATCAAGAAAGTACAGAGTATATAGTATTAGTGAAACCATTTAATAATACTGTGGCCTGTTATCTTGTCTATGCTTTTAAAAAGATGTTAAAAAACTTCAAACAACACAGAAAACTACTACAGTGATTTCAAGTCTCAGTCTTACACTACGCTGTGTGAGCTATCCAATGAATTCCATCTATTTCACCCAAAGGCACGTTACAAGCTGATCCAAATCTACATGCTACAGGAATCTGCATGGGGAGAAGTTCTCTGACAGAGGAGGTCTGCTTTAATTTAGGAGACAAAATCATAATCATATATGGTGGCTAGCCAAATCACAACTATTCAGTCTGGAAGTAATGCGCAATGTTTCCTAGTGATCTAATTAACCAATAAAGTCTTTAAATCGTGATAAGATGCATTAGTAGTTTAAAAAAGAAAGGTTATATCTTGATACAGAAGTCCATCAAAAGGTTCAGCTTATAAAATTTATGAAGTATGCAACAAACATTTTTTCTCTGTCAGATATAAATACACAAAGAACATAAGTGCTTATACCACATGAGGATGACAAAGTATTTTGCAATCCATGAGAACAAAAGACGATGTTGATCAGCTACCAGGAATAAACATGCTTTATGTTTAATTTCACAGACCTGGGTCACTTGATCCAAATGCTTAAAAGAGCTGAACTGGGAGACTTCTGATCCACTGAGGTTTATTTTTAATCTTGGAATAACAGAAAGATAATAGAAGAATAAAAGAATGACAGTGTGTGAATGCTTTAAAAAGGCAAAGAGGACAAGATGTGTAACTGTAGAAGGGTTTAGCCTGCAGGAAACATCAACCCTGGAGGAAACAGCACAACAGCTTCTATCCAAGGTGCTTAACAAAAACATTAAAGGATAGGAATACAATACTTAGTGTCATTAGACCTTCCTGTGTAAAAGGAGTTTCTGTCAAATAAACCCGATATCATTTGAATGACAACGGTAAAGGCACGGATGAAACATTTTTTAAGGCATTTGACTGAATACCACAAGACAGCTCTGCTTAAATTAACAGCATACAAGAACAAAACAGGACATAATATTAGATAGATAGATAAGTCCTCAGCTGACAAATCTCAAAAAGTAGTTGTCAGTGGGGCATCATTACTGAAAAGAGGCATTTCTAATGCACCATATAGATCCATATTTGATGCAAAAGTATTGAATATTTTATTAATTACCTAGAAGTAAATATAAAAAGCACTGAGGCTAACACTTGAAGGTAACACCAAGTTTGGCAGAGCACTAAGTAACTTCAGAGACAGAGCAGTCATACAGAGTGATTCACACAGTGTGGAAGTCCAGTGGAAATCCAAGCAAGTTTTAAAACAGCTGAGTACTAAAACATATCAGCTTATGAACATGGAAGACAGGCCATGAACTACAGAACCAGGAAGGGGAAGCCACAAGGGAGCTACACCCTGCAAAGCTGCGACTCCAAAAACAATTTAGGAAATATCAGAGGAGAAAGTGTGAGCTTCCATTAAAGTGCTATGGCCAAAAGGGCCATTTCAGCCTCAGGATATATAACTAGAATAAGCAATACGTAGCATTGGTACGATACGCACTTAAACCCTAGGTATAATTCTAATGTCTACATTTTCTTAAAGAAAGGACTAAAAAATTGCAAAGAATACATCAAGCAGCTTCAAGATGATTTGAGAACTAGAATAAATGCCTTACAGTAAAAGACAAGGAACTTCATTTGTTTAGTTTTTCAAAAGACAGATAAAGAAGGAATTTCATCATTGTGAATAAGGGAAAAACACTGGATTTCTGAAGCATCTTTGTTCCAGTAGAAAACTGCATCAGAAGAATCAACATTTGGGATCTATTGTCAGACAAACTCCAAACAGATATAAGGCCCAATTTCTTTTTAAAGTAGGGGACAATTAAACATCACAGCAACTTACTGAGGAAAGTAACAGATTGTCTTTTAATGCCTTCACACCAAGGCTGGTTAAAACATAACTCCCCAAAAGAGGCCCAAAATTATTAATGTAGGAGAAGTATAAGAAATTGAGGCTTGATGTTTCTTGCTTATTAATACTCTGAAACTATGCATAAGTGGGGATAATTAGACAATCAACAGAAGGCTGAGCTGGCTGGGTATGATGGTTCTTCTGGTCTTAAAAGTCTGACATTTTGACACCCTTACATGCCACATATCACTCAACTGGCAACAGGACAGATGACTGCAGATGCACTTTGAGTAGCAGGCATTTGTTTTCTGCTGACTGTATTGGGTTTGTGTGATGGGGTTTTGGTAGCGGGTGAGGGGCTGCAGGGGTGGCTCCTGTGAGAAGCCACTAGAAGCTTCCCCAGCTCCAAGTCAGACCCACCTCTGGCCAAGGCCGAGCCTATCAGTGACGCTGGTAGCGCCTCTGGGAGAACAGATTTAAGAAGGGGAACCTGCAGCACGGGAGGAGATTGGAATGTGAGAGGACACCTATGGAGATACCGAGGTCAGTGAGGAAGGAGGGGAGGAGATACGCCAGAGGAGGGGATGCCCCTGCAGCCCGTGGTGAGATGGCAGGCTGTCCCCCCCCAGCCCAGGGAGGGGAGCGGGGGAGCAGATGCCCACCTGC
>JAVJGG010000032.1:1491369-1503829 GCA_035590195.1 Aviceda cuculoides
GGGGGGAAGGGGGGAGGGAAAATAGTGTTTTCAATGAAATTAAAATAAATTAAAGGAAGAAGTAAGTATAAAGGAGGGGGGGAAAGAAGGGGTAGGGTGAGGAAAAGGCAGGTAACACACGGCAAACCCAAAAAAAGAGACAATAAGAATGATATCTACCAGACAATGTAGTTTGTTTACCATAGCGTGTCCAATGCCTGAGTGCTTTGCGGAAAAGGGGGAAGAAAGGAAATTAAAAAATCGTGAACAGAACGATTGTTAATTAAAATAACTAAAAGCAAAGATGAGTCGTTAGGGTGTTAGTACATTAGTTGGTTAGTAAAAATGACACATTGCATGAATGGCCTAGTGTTAGTCTTTCAAAAAAAGGCGTGGGGCACCTGAGACACACAAAGTGAGAAAGAGGACAATATGACCAGGACTCTACGGGGAACCATGCCATCTAGACTGTAAAGAAGGGTGCTGCCTAGTCTTCCCACCCTGGTATTAGTGATTAACTTCAACCCTCGTATACATTATCCAGGACTGAAGCAAAGTTAAAACAGTGCAATACTTACTCTTCAAATGCCCATCAAGGTGCTTCCCTCAAACAAGAACCTTACCCTCAGAGATGTACACACACAGTACATAGTTTGCCCCTTCAGCACAAACCCAACCATGACTCCCTTCTTCCACCACCACCACCCACCTACATTCCTGCTCCTCTTCCAAGCCTCACTACCCTCAAGTGTTGCAGAGTTATCACAAGCAGGCCAATATTTCCTTTGGCTGGAGGATGCAGATGAAGATGAGTCCAAGACTCTGAGTCTTCCTTCCAAGCTTCCCAATCTGCAGGTTTCTTTACAGCAGGTGAGTTTGTGACTTTCAGGAGAAGCATACAAAAATGCCTGTGCTTGGCTGTTTGCCTGTAGCTCACTTCTGTCATGCGAAAGTATAGGAATTGAACCTCTCCTACTGTGGGAAGAAATGTGTCGAGGAATTGTGTAGGAAGAACTGTCACTTGTGTCAAGGTTGAAGGCAGAAGACTGACAAGACTTAGTGTCTCTCCTGTTATACTGCATCTATATTACAGAGAAGCTAGGAGAATTCACCAGTCAGTTCACTTAGCTGGATTTAGCAGAACTTTGCAGATGCTTTGTTAATCCCTCCCAAGGCATGCAGATGCCAACTGTTCGAACCTACATATTGTTTCTTGTTTGCTTTTTAGCAGCTGGGGAACTCAAGATCTTTATAGCAACTTTGCATGGTGACTAGCTTCAGTGTTAGTAGGGAAGTGCAGCCCATGAGGCTCCATGTCCTTGTCCCACTGTGATCGAAGTTGGCAAGAACTATCCTAAATTACAGAAACAAGATCTATGCTGCCTCATGTAAAAATTATCTGCTTGCAAATTTCAGAGACTTGTGTGCTGACTAAGGAAATAAGTTTGTGAAAACTTTGTGGCATTGAACATAATGTCCCAAGTCTATTTTATTCGTCTATGGGAATGAAATAATAATATTCTGTACTTAGGTATAATGAGCACAAACTCCTGAATTCTTCATCAAGGAAGTCTCACTCACAGTGGTATGTTGTGTTAGTGAATCCATTTTTACAAACAAGAGGGTTGGATTGCAGCACAGGGGGGAAGAGCATGCTAAAAATGAGATAGTGTCAGCAGCAGACCTGAAGACAGACAACAGGAAGTCTGACCTTCAGTCTCCTCCACTCCTACTCCTCCTCCCACCAGACCACACTTCCCCAAACATGCTCTGAAAGGCCTGCTAAAATACAGCCATGATCCTATTTCTAGTAAAGGTTTCTCACAAGGCAGAAAGAGGGCTTAGTTTTAACTGAAATAATAAGATAAACAAGGAGATTTGCTTTGACATTAACAATCACTACTCAAGGGAATCTGTGGGTTCACTTGGTTTGCCTCTAAGGAGATTTACTGCTGTGATAGTTATTTCATCTAAAAAAACCCCAGCACTTAATACTCTCCTAGCTGAGCTACAAAACATTTAACAATTCCAAAAAGTACTGGGCAAAAGTCCAGCTATTTAAAGTTCTGCTCTAATTCTAGAAACAGCCAAAGAATTATGCAAAGCCTCCTCCCCCTTCTCCCAATCCCCAAAAGAGCAGAGGAAAAGACTAGATGGCATCCTGAAGCTGCTGATAGCCCATTTACCTGGAATTGTTTTAGCTTTGGATTGCATTCTTGGAATTTCTAATTTTATTTTTTTAAAGTTCATTTTAAAATAAGAAATGTATTTATCTCCAATGCAATGTTTTCAACCAATTACAAGCTACTGATTTCCTTATAAAGCTTCAATATTCAGGGGCAATGTTTTCTGTTGGTTTTTTTGTTGTTGTTTGGTTTTGGGGTGGGTTTTTTGAGGAAACATGAGAATAGCTGGAAACAAGACTTCCAAGTGGTCTATATTATGCTGCAACATTACAGGTGAATTTATGTCAGGAAAGATGCAGAGTAGATAATTTCTTACATACAGAATTATTTAGGATTTACAAAATTATATTGGATACGATAATGGACAAAATGTGTAATTTCATAAATGATAAATAATCTTCGTCCTTCATTGATATCTTCATATAGAAGATGTAAAGGACTTCACAGGTTCATAGTCTGTCTGAAAAATGGTTCAGTATTTTACAGATAAAGAAACTCTCATGTACACCCAGACAAAACCAGTAGATGTAAGCTGCTGGAAGGTGCTGTCGGAATGGAGAAAAACAAAACTCTTTCATCCTGTGCTTTACTTAGAATGGTGTCTTTTTGGGTGGGGGGAGGGGGCAGGGAGGGTGTTAAATGGACCATTTATAAGGTCAAGATATAGAGTGACCGTTCTTAGTTGTGTCCTGAAAAACATCCATAGCAGGTATTAATTGGTTATCAGTCATTCAAGTTTTCAATCTTTTTCAAACTCTTTTTCCTGAAGATTGAAGTGTTTTAAGACTTATTCATCCTTAGTAATATCAATTAAAACTAAGAATGCACAGGACCCAACAGGAAGGCTGCAGCATTCAAGGTTTCTCTTTATTGAAAACTGTGGTTAAACTTACCAATAATTTTTGGACAACAACCTTCAGGACTAGCAGTGTTGCTTCTCCTCAAGGTCTCATCAATCCCAATTTCTGGGCAGTTTGGGTTCTGGTCAACGTCTTAATTTTGAGACTGAACTTGATCAGAAGTTAAAATGGAAGTATCCAGGGAAAAGACGACTTAAAAAATTTCCAGCCTTATTGATAACTACTGGTTGAACTGTATTCTGTCATGCCTATCCATAGAATTGGACCCCAAATCACCTCTGCTATTTATTTCTAATTTAAGACTGGCCTTTCTTTGGAAAGAGCACAGCCATCTTATCAAAACATCCTCTCTCTTGCCCAGTCAAGTTGGACCCGTCAAGAATTCAGGATCACACGAAAACATCCACAGTGAATAGATCAGGAGGATTAAAAATTTGCGATGCTGCTTAACTGGCAAGAGACTCACCTGCTTTCTAATAATTCCCAAAGCACTGTCCTGGTCTATTCAAAGACAAGGAGGTATAGACCTATTTCCATTTAACTGTGGACCAAGAAAAAAATCACTAGCTGAAAGATTAGGAAAAGAAAGTAAGAGCTTTCCATCCACAGTTTTGTCTGTGACCCTTCCTCACTTTCTGCTGCTTCAAGATCCAAACCAATCCTGGCATGAAGCAAGGATGCATTTTGCTCCAGGCACACTTTCCCATTGAAAACCAATGTCCAACAAAAATAAGAAGTATGATTAACTAAAATGACCAGTAAGCTATACTGAGATATTCAGAGACCAGCCATTCTGAAACCACCTAAAAATAAAAAAAATGCATCAAATAAAGCCATGTATTCTGACCCTTCCAGACTGACAAACCTCAACCAGTTGGTGCCTCTCCCTCTACTGGACCAATGGGAACATCTGAACGAAGTAGAATCATTAAGACCCATCCACTGCATACAAAATTAAATTTGCATCTGCATATAAACTATTGAAAACAGACTCATGTTGCCATATGTAAGAACCCTGCAGTCTCATGAGCATTTGATGACAGATTTATTATCTAAGACCCAGACACCCTGAGCATGTAGAAACACAGGGATTCACACATGAAAGACAAATAAACATTTTCAGCCCAAACCCCAAATATTTAAAAGAAAGATATGAAATCCCCATAACAGATAAATTATCTGCTGACATCTACTAGTAGAGGCTGTTTCTGATCCCCAGCACTGATTATCCTATACTCACAGATACATTTTACCTTAGCTACTGTAAAATGTCACCACAAAAGTTGTTTTCTCAGCAAATGACATTGTATAAACTGAAATAAAACCATTAAGGGTTGTGTTAATATTCACATTAATAAGCAAATAAACAGATCATATTGTTTTCACAAACTGGTTTTAAAATCTAGTTTACAAGCTATTTCTGCTGCCTCTACCAATCAGCAGGATACCAAATAGCTCCTATTCACAGTGTAAACCTCATTTATCATGCAGCGGATGGGCCTTAGTGACTTGATATATTCACCAGCTTTCAGAGCAAGGTTATTTAATTTTATCTTATCTACTTATGTCTGAATTTATATTTCATGAGGAAGGCTTCAGGATTTTAAGACTAGCCTACTACCAAATACGTCACCTGATAGAGTTGTCTGCTTAGAAAAGCAGCAGGCAGATGTGTAAAATTACAGTGATAAAATCAGTAAAACTTTTCCAAAGTGGAATTGTAGGGTGCTGGATTGATCGGGGTTTGCTTGGCTTTTTTGATCCTTCCACTTTTCCAGTCCTCACAGCCAACAGAAGAGTCTCATAGGCAGAGACACAAGAAAAAGTAGAAACTCATTATAGAAAGAAGGGGGAAAAAATCAAAAAGAAGAAAAGAAGAACAGAGAATCAAGAAGACTCAGAAAGACTCCAGCCAATTAATTCCAAAGCTATAAAGTTGAAATTATTATACACGTACCCACCAGCCTGCATACCTGCACACTCATATGCACACACAAAATAAAAAAAAAAGTAAAGGAAAAACAAAAGACTTCCAGAATTAGAATTACGACATCATGGCAACAGTTAAACCAATTAACAAAACTAAAAGAAAAAAGATAGAGGTGTAGAGCATTGGATGTTAGAAAAAGACTCTGTTCCCACAGTAATTAAATGCAACAAGAATATTACTGATAAGATTGAATCATAATTAAGGAAATAATAAAATTTTAAAAAGGGAGAACAGAAAAACAGAAAAGGAAAAGAGAGATGAAAGTAATGTCACAAGTTTTTATTATTAAATCAAAGTGGAAAAACCCAGAAAATTAATAAAGTGGAAATGAAGATATCGCAACAGGGATAAATTCCCACCAATTAATGCTTTTTCACTGTCCTTTAGATACCAAGATCCAGAAAAGATGGAGAAACTCCAGTGACTCCACTGAGCATCCCCACTTCTCCATTACTCTCTCCTATCTGCCTGTCCCAATAAAACAGAACAAAGTTTTCCCCCGCATTTTCTCCCCTTCACCATTACCTGCCGCAGGTTGCGTGTCACCTTAACGTCATGCCACGCGTTGTCATTGAACTTGCCATTGACCGGCTCCACAATGGCCTCGAAGGCCCCAGACCCCAGGTTAATGACCAACGAAACCGCACCATCTTTCAGGGCCAGGTTGACATAATCAGCTGACTTGCCAGTGTGCAGAATGAGCCCGTTGCGTTGCCATGTCTTGAAGGAGAGCGTGATCTCATCGCTGCTGCTCTGGATGGGGTTTTGCGACAGGTCATAGCAAAGGTATTCGGAACCACGGAAAGTGGCCATGTTCTCATCTCGCGCTGGAAAAAAAGGGAAAACAAAAGAACTATTCAGCAGTCAGCCAAGAAGAGATTTAAGGTTGTCGTGAAATTTCTAAGCAATCCCACAGCACTGTTAATGTTCTATACAACTATATATCATGGCATGCTAATGACTGTACAGCTCCTCTTGTAATACGGCTATCAAGAGAATTAACAGCAGGATCCTCGGTACTGAAGAATTTCAGTGCTGTGTTTTCAGTTTCACTGCAGCACTGTCACCATAGGGACCGTTCAAAAGTATGCTGTGGAATCTAGGAAAAGTACATTTAAAGACACTGCTATAAGACACTTCAAAATATTTTTGGGACAATGATAGAAAACTCTATGGTTTTCAACATGACCATCACATCTGTGTTGTTTCAAAAGAAACAAACGTTTCCCAAAGATTAGTATTTAGGTTCATCACTAATGTTGTCTGAACTTATCTTAACACATTTGACAGACAATTTAAGACAGGCATCAGAATATAATCTGGACAGAGCTATCCCTTTCAACTGAATGAGAGACCAAGCAGACAAGATAGCCACATGAAGTGTCCTATAGTTTCCTTCTCTGAGAGCATGAGGGAAGTCCACATAAAACATTTTGTCCACAGCCGTAAGTAACGATATTGCTGGTAAACATGTCTCAGAACTTTGCCTGTTTGATCACCTTATCCAGAAAATCTGTACTAGACAAGCATGTCTTTTTCATACAGCAAAAATAAATGGGGGGATTATTCGCAGCATGTGACATGAAAAATTTCCTCCTTAAGAAAAAAATATCTTGCATGCAGTAAGGAAAACCACTGAACTAATTTCTTAGCAACTGGAGGCAGCCTTTGAATACCACAAAAGTCCTTCGTGCGAGCTGCAAGTCTGCTTCCCAGTACCTGGGCTTCCACAGCCACTCAGAGCCAGCTCTGCTGCCATATTGCACTCTCGTGACTTGATCCAGCTGTGTACCCCGGTTTTGCCCAGTGGAAAAAATACGGGATGGTGATGTTAAAGTTTGTAGGAAGGCTCTCTATAGCCCATTCCTACCAGTGCCATCTGGGGGAAAATGGTACTTACAATGGAGGCTATACAGATCCCCCCACTCCATATTGCAGCACCTTTCTGACTCACAGCTGTGAAAGCGAGTCTGAGCATGAGTAACTAGGTAGTACAAGCAGTCAAGCTAACATTGCTTACAATCCACTGCATAAGGCAAGTGCTGGTGCTATTGCCATTGACATTAATAGCATTTTTCTGCTTCATTTTGTCTCATTTAGTAATCGTAATACAGATTAGCCAGAATTTATTAGTACAGGACTGAAAGGAAAATAGTTGTCATAGCCATTTTTGAAAAATAAGTACATGGTAAAATCTGTGCCCTTACAGCATGGTTACAAAACAGCATAGTGTTGCAACATGAACACATATCATCCTCAAGTGATAGGTCTGCTTTAAGCAGAGACTTTGCAGTCTTGATTGAAGGTATCACAGAATGAACTCGTTAAAAAATCTGGGCACTCTGAAGGCAGCAGTAATGTGTGTTTGTACTTATGTAAGCAAACCATGTGCCTATACACCCCTGCGAGCAAACAATAAGACAAATTACTCCATGCAACAGTATAGGTTGGGAGCCAACTGGCTCAAAAGCAGCTTTACAGAAGAAGACCCGAGGGCCCCAGCGGACAAGTTGAGCACAAGTCAGCAGTGCCTGCCCTTTCAGCAAAGGCCAGCCGCATCCCGGGCTGTATTAGCAAGAATGCAGCCAGCAGGCCAAGGGAAGCGATTCCTCCCCTGATGGACACTTGATTATGCACAGTACTGAGCTGCGTGCTCTAACTGGACATTCTCTGAGCTTGTGCCTAGACCACACGGCCTCTGGAGGTCCTTTGCAAATGACTTGGTTCTGCGATTCTGTTCTGAACACATTTAACTACCATTTATGTCAACGTTCAAACAGCCTAAGCACAGAGGGATGATATTGATTGCAGTTCTGGAAGTCAGAGCTGAGCCTGACTTCACAACCCTCTCCACGATGTTAATTCCCCTGCCTAGTCACTCCTGATCCATTGGAAGAGAACATGTTACAATCAAGTCGGACACATGCTCTATGTACCTGCAGGCAATTCCCATCAAATAGCCAGTGTCTGAGGGCAGGAGTCAAAGACGATCATTATGACTGAGCCTTTTTCCCACAGCCATGGATGTGTGAAGCACTGACATCTTTGGGAAGGGGGGTGAGGGGGATTGACTGTTCACTCAGTACAAGACATATTGATAGGGCTTATTTTCACTTTCTCAACCACTTAGACAAAAACTCACTGGTCTACGCAGTACAAAGGAGAAGGCAAAGTGTAGATTAGAAATCTAAATGGTGTTTCAAGGCAACCACTGCAGAATCATCAAAACAGAGCAGAGAAAATTCAGAGAGCTATTACTCTTACTTGTACCATTGGTTTTAATAAAAGGTGCTATCAACCCACCTCTGCGTGCAACTACGTCATCTGCCTGTTTCTTCCAGTCATCTGCTTCTGACCCTTATCACAGATGGGACTCTGGACCTGATCCATCTTTATACGCTTCCAGTTCTTGGGAGAATTTCACCTATTTCTGTTTCATATGTTGTTACAGGGTTTTTTTCTCCCTCCTGTGGCTGCTCTGTATAGACATTCAAATTTGCAGATCACCACATATCAAAATCTCTCTGGGGTTCACTGGCCAATCCAAATTCACACCTGTCCACCCCATGCCTCATAAGCACAACTCCCAAGGTCAACATACTCTCTAAAATTGTATTCTCCAAACCACTACTTCCTAAACAGTTTACCAGTGGTCATCTGGATGATTGGTTTACCACTATCATGAAGGCTTCAGTGCACAGATTAAGCTCAAATTGCTGAAGAGCTTGACCGTGTGTTCTTCCACACTACAACACAGTAACCTGTGTCAGGCCACATGAAAGACTTTTTACCAAGCACAGTCTTTCCCTGCTTTCCTGCCTGTGAGGATGCTCTGGCATATGTGATAACTATGACCATAAAGCACCTGAGAATTACCAGACAGCATGGAGGGGGAAAAGGGATACAGGTTCTCTCTACAATGTATGAAGAGAAAAAGCCCTGAGTAGGCTGCAGGTCTCACAATATTTCCATATGCTTTCAGGCATAGCCTGGTGACGTCTGGAAGATCAGAGAGTGGTGAACCACTTGTTATTTGTTAGCTTGTGACCCTTGTGCTGTACATCCTGAAGGCTCCACGGATTGCACTGTGATATTTATGGCTTCTACATTCTTTAAACAGTGGCAGTGCACCAAGGAGCCTCTGCATAGCAACGCAGCTAACACAGAATACTTAAACTTAAGCCCAACTCAAAGTCAACAGGAATCCTTGGTTTATGTTACACAAAGCAATAGCTCAAACCCTGGTGTTGCTGGGATGTGAAACCTTATGTATAGTAAGTGACATTAACTTGAAAAAAATAACATTTACTTAAACTAGCATTTAGAATATGTTTGTAAACTCTTGATATATACATGATTTGCAAGATTTAATTTTTAACTCAGTTAATACTAAACAGATTTACAAAAATCAGAATCTGAAAGCAGGTTAGAAAGTTTAAGGAGTTAAACCTTCCATTTCACTTGTTAATAGTAATCTAAACCCATTATTTATTTTATAACATATTTACATAACTAAATTCTCTGCAACAGCTGGGATTTGCAGAGATCCAAGACCTGTATAAAACTCCACATTCAGACTTAAATCTTTGACATATTCAAAGCCCCACAGAAATCAGCAGAGTAGAAGCAAACCCCAGCATCTTCAAACTGACCAACATACACATTTTCCTTGAATGGAGTCACTCATCACTTTAAGAAGCGGGAGAACATTATACTTTTCTGACTAAACATGAACAGGCACAGATAACACATTAAGCAGTTATCACCACCACCCCATACACACACACTGCAAAGCGAGTTTTGCAAGTCTCAGATCTATACCTATTCAAATCCCCAAATCAGCTATCAACACATACTGCAGGCTGATAGCAAAAACAGAAACAAAAGCAAGGCCAACAACTACCTAAGCCAAGCTCCTGACTCTTCTCATCCCTGCAGAAACCCCAGAGCTTGCAGAGTCTCAGGTTCCCAGGAGAGGAAAAGACTGGGGATCTTTCCATATTGTATATGGCTATACTGCCTGTTCAGGAGAGCCAGACGGTAATTTTAGCTTCAGTTTTTATGTGCAAAGCTGTTGCTATGTGTTCCTGTCACAGTTCTTTCTACAAAGGACTCCTCAAATATTCAGAATTCACAACATCACTAGGAAGCAGAGAAACCTTAGCATTTTGATTTATGCATGAGGAAACAAATGCACAGACATTTTAATGGATTTACTCATGGCCACCAAGAAAATCAATAGTAGAGGAAGCATCTGAGTTCAGGATCTCCTAGCTCCCCATGCTGGACTTATTGCACAGGTTCTCATATACTTTTGGAGGGAAACCAACCTCCTATTTTTCTCCAGTCCTGCCAGGAAGTCACCCCAACAAAGACTGTGGAGCAGAGGAGCCTCCAAAGTTTTGGGTGATGCCTGAAAATAAAAACTTCATGACTGTGAAGCCAAAACCAGCAAATCCTACAAGCACTGATTCTTCCCAGGGACATGAAGTTTATTACTCAACAAAACCAGCATCTCATGTAACAGGACTTCTGGCCTCAGACACAATCAGGAAATATTTAGAAAAATATGAAAGGGACAGTGACTTTCCGGAAGTCTCCTGAAGAAAACTTCAAGCAGCTGCTCACCCTCCCAACTTCTGTCAAAACCCACTGCATTACAGGTTTACTCTGAAGCAGTCCCTATCTCACTGGGGTTTGGTTTACAGCCAACATTGGAGCATGTCTCCTGTCAGTGAGAAAAGCAAACTGTCTGCACTGCTTCAGAATTAATAACCACTCAAGTGTTTGGCGGGATTTACCTTATCTGAGTGGTTTGCTGTGCTTTGCACAGAAGAGCTGGTGCTGTCTGATAATCTTGGAGTGGTCTAACACTGTCAAGCCTCAGGCTTCTCTGCCAAAGCAGTGTGCATTAATGACGGAGGCAGCGGAACAGCTGGGTACTCCCTTGACCTTCTGTGAAACAGAGGTCAACAAGGAAAACAGTCTTTACAAGAACCTTTTCTCCCTATTGTTTAACAGTTCTCTATAACTTCAGAAAATCATACAGGTATGCAACTTGTCTTAAGAAAAACAATTGTTTCCACAGTTGGTCCATGACCACAGAACTGTTATTAAAATAGAGGACTATCACCCACCATGGCAGGGGAGAACAAAAACAAAAACAAAACAAAAAAAACCCCAAACCCAATGTCACCACAAATCCAGAACACAGAAGGAAAAATATCAGTGTACTCAAAAGGTATTGTGGACAGATAATTAAGCTAGTGCAATAAGCATATAATACAGTGTTATAAAATACAGCTACGCAGAAGGCCTAAGTGCAAGGAGGTAAAAACAGCAGAAGTTCTCACTGTTGGCATTAGTTGTGCTGCTTGAATGATGGACCCTCCTCACCTGAGGACATGCTAGTGGCATCAGTAGAGTATTACAACAGAGCCATGGTACTCAGTGGCTATGAACTTATTGCACCTGGGCATCAGCTACGCCTTCAGCAGCATGACATTTAACACAAGGAAACTATCTAATTTATTTCTGATAGGATGACTGGCTAACATCATGATCCTAGCAAGCACAATTGAACTTGGTGTTTCTGGGAATAAATTTTGTGGCAGTCTTCCTGTACTGCTGAAATTAACAGGTATTCCTGCTTTGTCACTGTATAGCTGGGTATGGACATGACTAAATGTCTTCACGCTAGTGCGTATATCTTTGCCTCCTTTCTATACAAATTCTTACACCATAAACAATAGGCCTAAAGTTTTAAAATTCTAACTGAGCTGTAAGAAATCTTTTGACCCAAGTCATAACGAAGTCTGGGAAGAATAAATTCTATATATGAACCATGTGAACTAAGAGGAAAAAACACTTAGAAGCTGTTCCAGATGTGAGCTGTGAGAGATCAAGGCATCACCTCCCAAAGGATGTGGCAGAACCCCAGTATGGGCAAACCCCCATGAATTCTACTGGGCAGCAATTCTGTTCTGGGCAGAAGGGTTGTACTGGGAGAAACCTATAATAGCTATGATCCTCAACAACATTATAGAACAACGAACGATTTATGTTCCAAGTCACTTTCACATGTATCTGATGTTCCCTCAAAGGTTAGGGGAGGAGAAACTGTACATCAAATGACACAGAACATAAGTCAGCCAACACCTCTGAAGGACAAAAAAGGTGAACTATTTCCATCACCTTCCGAAAGAGTTGTCCAGTGACTGAATGCTGAAACCCTAATGAAAGCCCTCCAAAGCAGTCAGAGCAGCTCACCCAGATTCATGTTATTAAAACAAAGCTGGATAGTTTAGTAACAATCAGGCTGTTATTTTAAAGAGATGGTGACAGACTCCAGTAATAGCTAAACAGCAGATTACTGCATTCTCCATTAAGTTGTTGTCTTGGTTTGAAAGACAGGTGTCTGCCAAGGAAGGCAGGAGCCCCCGCTG
>JAVJGG010000032.1:1503929-1532932 GCA_035590195.1 Aviceda cuculoides
GTCCCCCTAGCAACCCGTATGGGGAAAAATTCCTTTAACAGAAAAAAACCAGAAGAGTTTCTGAAACTCCAACAGTTGTCCAAATCTTTTTGTTGCGTTCCTCCTTTCTAGCCTTTGGGCAGGAAAAATAAAACATCCAAATAGTTCTGGTTTTTCTAGTCTGATCATTCTTCACACCACCTGATTGAATCAGTGACACCACTAATCAAACCCTCTTATAAGGTCCCATGCTCTCGCCCTCACATACACAGTTTTGCGCCCTTGATAGCCAAAAGCAAATATTTGTTTGAAAAAAATCTTACAGAGGTCATTTAATTATTTAGATACACAAGATATAGTGTGCAAAACATTCCTCTATACATGAAGCATCTTCCAAGCATCACCAACAGTGATATTGATATGTGGAAGCTTTGAGAGTCATATCATATACTGCATTTATACTCCGCAAACTGTAAAGTAAGAATGTCTAAGTCATCTTAACATCATAATGAGATGACTGAACAGACTGCATTGATAAAACCTTATAAAATGAATATTACTTCTAACTTCAAGGAAACAACGCAAATAAATTTTAAGAAGAAAAAGAATTTTTGCTGTTGGAAAAAAATTGCCTGTAAAATCATAGAAAGAAGTTATAATGGAGAAGATTAAGTGCTGAGCTGGAGTCCCACAGTAAAAGAAGTAGTTTCCCAAATGCTTACTAGCTTTAAACCATTCTGGGTAACATTAGATTTTTCAGAAAGTTTCATTTGTTGTTTCCTCAGGCCCCTCATTCTCATTTATTGTATCTACATAATTAGTAATTTGGAAGCAGAGAAGAATTACAGTAATATCAGAAACTGTATAGGTTAGAATCAATAAAGGACAAATCTCTCACCGTGTTTAAGAAATGCAAAGTGCAACATTAAACTAGGAGCCCAAAGCAAAGGTGAGATGCACTCAACAGCCAGTGCTCTTTCAGTACCCAGCTCAAATTTTGCACACAGTGTAGCAGCTCTGATCTTACCCCAAAAGCTCTTTCATCTCACCAGTAAGAGCAAAGGAAGCATTATGTTATACCAGAGAACACCAAGTGCCTAGCATGAATCATGCCCTCTCTGTTATCTGCTGCTTTACACATTATCCTTTTAGTCTAAAGGAAAATGCTTGTTAAAAGGTCCTCAAATTTAAGCCCAGAAGAGATCAAGGAGACTTGGCAATACAACGAATGTTCGTCTTTTTGTCAAACCTGACTAATCTGTTCTTTCCCTGAGCTCCAAAGCTCTTAATGAAAACAGGAGGAAGAACTGCTTTCCCTGAAGATGCTGCATGAGAGCTCCGGGAGCCGCAGGTTCCACCTCCGCCTGCTGCTGCCTGTGTCCTTGGAGGATACTCCTTGGGCTGGCTCCAACACAGAGGAGGCTCTGACGCCCTGGACTGCAAACCATGCCCAAGAGGTCCAGAACGAGCCCTGCGAAGTGGCTTAGCTCTCCTGATGAGTTTGGGCCACTGTGCAGCGAAGACTGAGAGCAAAGGGAGGCAACAGGCATAACAGTGCCTGAATCTTTTACCCAAGGAAAGGAGGAATATCCCCTAGGCTCCTGATCCTCAAACAGTTGACATGTACTATCTAATGGAAAACAAAGCAGTTCCATGTATCACTTTCACATATTGGTAATAGAACTAATAGTCTGTACGCACCTATTAAATATACAGTTGGAAGTTTGTACCCTCTAAACAAATGAAAATACACACAAACGAAAAAGTATTTTGCTTCTCAACCCCGGAAGACTCTTCTTCACTCAGCAGTATATTGCTGTCCTTTCAACAAAATCTCTTTTGAGAGGAAAAAAAAAATATCATATGTATCACAGAAAATCTCCTAGCTAGCCCACATATTCAGCACAGACAGAGATCATTTAAACCTAGATTCATCAATAATATGATCCACAGATTCCCTACTGACTCTCTGAACCACCTTTTCTGTCTTTTTCTGAAGGGAAGCAGAAAACAGAATCTGAATCTGTGTGAATGAACCATTTAATACAGAAATCACCCACCACCATCATCATCTGCTTCAATACCACACAAAATAGCTGAAAAAATGTATTCATAAAATCTTTTAGCTAAAATGCTTTGATGACAAAAGTATTAGTACTACAATAATGAAAATGAATAAATGAAATGACATGTCTACAAAAGATTATAGCATATGGCTAGTAACATCATTTTTTAAATTGCTCACCAAAATTGATCTAAATGACAAACTACAGGTGTAGAAGTCAGAACCTGAGCATTTTATCCTCGACTTTGCCACTGATTTACTGTGCAACCTGAGGCACTTAATTAACCTCCGCTGTCTCCATCTGTACTACAAAGATAACAAAAATATAGGTTAAGTCCTTGAGACCTATGGGAAAAGAACACTCTACGAGTTTAATAAAACTTCTCTGCAAATAAGAAATGTTCCACATTTGTGAGGAGAAGCCACATGCCAGTCAGGTGTATATGCAGTGTACGGAGTGTCCTGGACATCCTTCACTCCATCTATTTTCTGTTGTTTGCAAAGTTCAAACAACTGTATTAGTGTGTGATATTCCATTCTCTGCTATTTGCAAAGAAACAATAAACTCCAAGTACCAGTTTGACTGTGGCACTGTGTACTTAAAGCTGTGCTAGTTATGTATGTTCTGATCAACTGGCCAAAGAGACAAAAAAACCCCAATCCTGTGACAATGTCTTGCTTAAGCCAAAATGAAATTTAACAATTTTTTTTTACACTACCTTAAAAATATATTTCTTAAAAAGAGCTCCATTTTAAAATAAAAGCATGAAACATGTTTATTTTGAAATGAATGATGCTGAATAAATAAATTTAAAAAAATAATTTGCCTGAAACATTTGATATATTCATATAAATTCACAATTTGTTTTGGTTGAGCAGAGCATACTTTTTTCTTTTCATTTCTCTGAGCAATTTCAGTAGTCTCACTCCCAGCTCCAGAAGGTGCAGGAAAAGCAAGGTGTTGCTACTAATTTTGTCAAGAGCTTAGATACCATGATGATATGCTGGGCATAAGAACTCCTCTAGATTCCTCACTGCTGAGCATGGGTGAGGACAATTCCTACTGCTGCTGTATTCACTTTTTCTTCTGTTTTTATTTTGCTCTGCATTTTCTCTAGTTTACTTATTTTCCTGGTGCATCATTCTAAAACATAAGGATGACAGTCTCTGAACATACCACCCAGCAGAAATATTTCCTTACAGACTGAACGTTCAGCAAAGTGCAAAGAGACCAGAGAGAGAACATCGCAGCACCATGAACGTAAAACTCAAAATTTAACATATTCACCAGCCCTGCTTCCATAGAGGTATCTCTACTGCTGGGTTGTTACCCGGGCCCTCTGCCCTTCTGTGTAGAACATGCATGACAGTACAGCAGGGTAAGAGCGTGCAAGTGTACAGCTAAGCTCTGAATTCACCAGCTTTTTATCTTACGTACTCTGTTGAGCAACAGTGCCATTATTTTATACAGACCATGCCTTTTAAATAACTGAAGCAACTTGCATGCCAACAGGCAACATTACATTCACCACATAAGAGAGATTTACTATTCTTCAGCAGCAATCTGTATCCCAGTTGCAACCCCCAGTTTCACACCAGCCTTACTCTTCTAGCCTATTAAAAACCAGAAGTCAAACACCCAACACTAATCCTGATGCTAAGTATTTAGACCTGTTTATCATTGGGTGCAGATTCAAAAGCACTAACATTCAGCCAATAAAACAGGATGCACTCATGGCATTTTTGTTCCTTACCATACTAAAGACAAGGTCTTCCCCAAACTTTTTGACCTTAGCAAAAAGCCATTAGGGAGAAGAACATTAGGTAGCTATTGCGGTCTTCACTACATGTGTGGTAGGATTGGTCCTGCTTGGAAAAAATCATGGGGACTGTTGGTGGGAGTCTTCCAAGACTGACTGCAGGAAAGAACAAAAAAGATTTACACCAACATTGAGAGAAAGTAAGTTGAAAAGTGCATTCAGAACAAAAGCGCATCCAAGGAGCCCAGAGCGGGGGGAAATTCCTGCTTCCATTGAAGGGCACTGTTTTAGAAAACTGCTGGAAGCCCTCAAAGAAAGGGGCTGGAAGGACAGGAGCAGAGAGGCAGCACTCCAAGAGTTATGTGTGCTCGCTTGTGCGTGCACATGCGCGTGTGTTGGCAGCAGCCTTCCAGCAGGCGTCACGCTTGCTGTTGAGCAAGGAGCCCTTTGGGCATCCTTCCAGCGCAAAGTGTGAGTAGAAAAATAGTTAATGCTAATCGCTGCAATAACACAATAATGATCCGCAAAATTATCCTTTTCAATACCAGTGAGCTGTATTGAAAGCCATGCCCATGGGAAAGGGGAGACAAGAAGGAAGGTGAAAAGCAAAAGTGAGGTGGAAGAGACATGCAGAGTGGGCCAGAGCCGCGCATGAGACTGGTATCACAGAGATTGCGGTTATGTCAGCTCCTCACAACTTTAGTATTATTGGAGAGTGTGTATGTGTGGAACCCCAGTCCTGCCACGGTATCAAACTACACTGCCAAACACTACCGCTGCCCTTTGTTTATGCTCATTGTGAGACATCGTTAAGACCATTTATGGAAATAGCAGTATCCAAACCCAATTTGAGGCACAACAATTCTTCTCAAAACAAAGCCACAGGCAAGCGACTGTTACAAGCTGGCAGAGCAGCTTTGGACAGTAATTATTTAGGGGCAAAAATGTGTGCATTTTTATGCAATGAGAAACAGGCTAGGCTTCTGCTATGTCTATACAGCAGCAAGTTGACATCTGTTTACCAGGGCAGTGGATGTGTATATACAGGTATAGGCAGTTTAGATGCACAGCATATTTCTATGGAAAGGCAGATAAAGTGCATCTGAACAAGCGCAATATATACAGATAAAAAGGAGATGTGCCCTTTATTACAGCATGAAAGGAAGCCAGCATTAGTACGAAGAGATTTACAACAGAGCAAGAAACACACAAAACCAGCTTAGAATGGCTGTGCATGCATACATATAAAGTGTGGGATAATTAACATCCTTGTACACCTTACAGTGCACGTATGAGGGCAGGAATGAAATGTATCTCCCCGTGTAACTTCAGGGCATGCACGTGTGAGGACTTACACGCACACATACGTACACAGAGAAAACGAATACGTGTCTTGTCTAGGCGTAAGCACAGGAGTGACTGCACACAATCTCAGGGTGTAAGCACAGACGTCCAGGGTGCGTGAGGACGCAAACGTGGTGGAAGTGTACCGAGCGCCAGCATTGCGCGCGGGGCGAGAGGGAGGGGGTGCCAGTGTTTCTGGCGCATGCTCCAACTTCATCCTGGGCTTTTTCCCCTCCCGCTTCAGGTTTTTTTCTGCGGCAGAGCAGACTCCATGTCTACAGGGAAGGTGCTTAATGAGTCAAATCCAATCTCTCGAATGCCTTATCAGTTGTGGACAGGCCCGTTTCTGACAGCTGACCTTACCCACCGCACGCTACTGAAAAACCCATACACCACAAACAATTAACACAATGCTGAAAACATAAAGCTGAAGGAAGGGAAGACTCTAGACTGTTACAGACAGCACTACAGACAGAAGGGAGTGATGCACATAAAAATGACAGAGAGCAGCTATACAAGGGTTTAATTCCACCTTATTTTGCCACACGCACACTTTATTACTTTCTTTACAGCTTGGCTGTAGCAAAGCCATGTGCAAAAACAAGACCCATGTCAAAAAAAAAAAAAAAGCAGAGAGGATAGGGAAAGCTCTTGTGAGGTATATAATGGTATTAAGCCCATGCACAAATAAATACATGTCTGTATAAATATATGCAAAGCTGATAGAAGGAGAAAAGGTCCTTACTAGAAAACAAAAGCACACAGAGCAGAGGAGGTGAAGACAAGTATCACCCTGCCATCCTATACCTCTGCTGTTGTGGGACTAGCTCCTAACAGCACATAGATATATACATTCATTAAAAGAACTAAACTGAATACACTTGAGTTAGGAACCTGAAAAGTAATAAAACCTGTCAGTAGTCTCTTCTAATAATGACAAGGAGGCTCATCCCATGAAGAGTGCAATTCCATTTCCAAGTAAGCAGAAGACTGCTTCTCTTGGGAGGCACAAACACCTAAACATGAAGTGGATGGTCTAGTCATTTGTCCAAAGGATTTGTGGCCCAGGAAAGGCTCAGAGAATATCTGCACTTTCTCAGCTCTGCTGCTGGCTTAGTGCGAGGCTTGGGCAAACCATACACATTGCATTTTCTGAAGTCTCATTTGCTGACATGATTTTCTGTAATAGCAGCACGCCATCCAACATGCTTGAACATCAAGACCAACGTATCTCAAATTCCAAGAGCAAATCCTGGCACTTGGAGTTCACATGCTAATTTGAAAAAGTAGGTGTCAATCTTTTGCACAGTAGTCTCCCTATATGTGCAAAAGACAACACAGTTTGGACTATTATCAGTTGTTTTGGGCTTTTACTATTATTGCATTGCAATAACAGAGACTCTTAAAAAGGACATTCCATTTTAGTAACTCCCTGGACGTACAGAATAGGAGCTAGATGACACCAAGGAGAGTTCACAGAATAAAAGTTTGCCAGAAGCTCCACAAAAGTCATCTGGACACAGCATCTAATTCACCTAGGCACTTGTGGAAAACTAAGCATACTTTTGAAGATTTTACATGCAATCCAGACAAGACTGAGAAATAGGAGTGGGTTAAGAGGTACAGAAAGTCATGTGAGGTCAGAGAGTGGGGGAAGCTCAAGATCAGTGCAATAAATGTTTCAGTTTAGCATCTCTATCTGGTAAAGATGCTGATGAACAGAAAAGGTACTTAGGCAAAAGTATTTTGGCTAATCACTGGAAGTACATAAGATCTCCTCAAACCCTGCCAAACCAAAGAGACTTTGAAAATAAATATTTCATTATGGTGGAGGTTTTTTGTATTCTACTGAAAAAGTTTTATCATTATTGTAATTGTTTCTTGGCTATTTCCATGTGGTCTTTTGATATATACATATTACATACATAAAATTCATGCATTATATGCAATAAAAATCCATGCTTAGTTTATACTGTAAATCTTAAAATAGTTATCAGCTCACCTTTTTTTATAAATTTCTGAAGTTATCTATGCTATTTGGAATAATAAATCACATCTATCAGTTCATTCAAAATTAGTAACTTCATATCATCAATGAAATGACTTTCATATCTTGATGTGACAGCACCAAGAATGAGCCCAGCTGTTTTCATTAGTTCAAGCTACTGGGTAGCACAATCTTATTAAAGCCTTGTACAAGTTACCAACATTGGATATCGACTAAAACCAATAAAAACCAACAGCCAAATCCATGCCTCTCTTCAGTACTGTAAGCCAAAATCTGAACCTGCTGGCCCCGATAAAAATTAGGAGTAATTTTATGGTATAATCAGTGAGGGTATACTGCTGGATGCAAGACAGTGATCATGCTGGTATCTGTGTTCATGTAATTTTTCCTAAGCCTGTTGCTAGAAGGTCAGAACTGATGTAATTCTTACTCTTACAAGCAAAGCCCAGCTGCTGTAAAAAAGACTTTTCAAATCTCCCTGCAGGAAATGTGACACAGCCCTTGTGTTACAACTACTGTTGAAAAATGTGTGTTTCCCTTTCAGTTCGGAAAGGTGCTGCCTTATTTTTCTGGAGATGAGTTTGCCCTGGAGGGCCTTGATTTCTGTGGTTTTGTGTTTGGGGTTTGTTTTGTTTTAAATAGCAAAGACTCTTATTCTAATCTAAACACCAAGGGCACTTGCCTATTTTATAAATATTTTCCAACCACTGTTTTACCAAAGTGTTGTCGCTCTTCAAGCTGTTCCCCACACTTTAACAACTCCATTAAACCACTGCCACTGGGGTCTTGCTGTTTTGAAACTGAAAGTTTTTGGGAAAATGGGATGGTGGTTTTGGTGAAGACCCACAGGGTAAACCCTTGTATACCCTTGTACATAGCCAGGGTGAGGGATCATCGAATCCCCTGCTATGTGGAAAGGATCTCTATATTTAAAATACAAGAACATTTGGCAAAGTCCATTTTCAGAAGTAACCTCCAGACCCTCCAGGTTAACTGTATCTTGACAGCTATCTAGTCAAATGTGCTCAGTTCCAATAAAAATAAGGGGTTTTTTTCCCCTGTAACTGCTAGGTCTGCCACTACTTTGTGGAGTCACAGACAAGCTGGGATCTTTTTGCACACTATCTCTAGAAACAGAATTTTGGCAGACCAAGTTCTGCTCATGCCTTTACAATGCCATGATCTCTTATGGAGCTGTTGAAGGAGGACTGTTGGCAGAATTCCGCCTTGACATTATAATTTTAAAATCTATTCTGTTAATACATATGTCAGAACAAGTTATAACTTATTTTCTCAGAACTGTGTTGGTTCTGCAGATCTAAGAAAAAGAAGAGTAGGGGAATTATATATATTAATTTATATAATTGATCTATCTATATATACATATAGATGCAGTTTTATCCTTACACTCAGGCAATTGGACTAAAAAAAAAAAAAGCTCCATTAAGTATTTTTTTTTTCCGAATTTTACACAACCTTTTCTTGCTTCTAACTATACTTCAATCCCACAAACAAAAGGAAACTGCATAACTTAACTGCTCTGAGAGGACAAAGCAGCAAGAGAACTCACTGCAACTAGTATATACCAAAACTGAAAGCTTTTGTACAGTTACCTGACAACTTATAACATCAAGCTCCCCCATCTGCAGCCCACAGAGGATCACAGTTGTTCCTGCTGTAGTCAATACACATTTCTGGAGCGTCACTTTCCTGTTTCTTTGTCCTACAGATGACTAGCTAGATTTCAAACTTTTGCGATCTGCTTGGCTTGACCATACTGTGATGCATAAATTTTAAGACAGAGTTGGTGCCCCCTTCACACCAACAATGCCTCCTTGAATGGCCTCTACAATGAATGCTAGTTTAAAACAAAAGTTCTCAAGATGCAAAGATATCAGCAGACAAATGTTAGTGCTGACCTCAAGCTTTCATAGCATCTGGTAGCACAAGCTTGTTGGCCCCTAAGATTCTGTTTCTCAAAGGGAGTGAATTAAGAACTCGTTTTCAAGCTCTTACAAGAACTGTAGCAACTCCGTAAAGTACCTTTAATCCTGGGTGATTCTAGCATGGTTTAATAAATATGTGCTGAAATTTGGCAGAACTGAGGCTGCCAGGCCACAAAAGACAGAAATGAACCTTGACAGGAATTGTAATCATCAACCAACTACAATTCCCGATAGTCACATAAGCACCAGTCAGAATAGGCTGTGATGAAGGACATGGGCAGTGTGGCCAGTCCTGCTTATCCTTCAAGGTGTTGCAGCCCTGCAGGCATACGAGCCTCCAGACTCTTAACTGTGCCTGCTTTTTCACCTCTATAAAAGAAATTGCTACAACCAATACATAGACCGTATCTTGTGCATATAGCTCTGCATCAACATCGCAAAACCACTGAGGACTAAAATGCAGGTGGGTATATGATCTTAGCTGCTAGGGGAGTTTAAAGGGGCAGAAATAAGTTACAGCAATGGAAGACTTGGCTTTTGCATGTCAAGCAGTGACCCTGACTGAGAGGCTGGGCACTCGCGTTTCTGTGCAATGGACAAGTGTGTAGAATACATGATATCAGCTTCTTCACGGTAGCTGCCCACATGCATCGCCTTACCCTTCAGTAAATCCAAGGCAGCTCACACCTCCATGTGACTATGCTGGGTTAGCTTGCTTTCCCTTAGAATTACCAGTGTACACATGTGGTTGTTTTGGAATAGGTAAATTCATAGTCTTGCTTGCCTCAGAGTGATTTGTTATTATGACAATAGCCTGAGTCACCTACCTCCCTTCCAGCACCATCCACCTGGTATTATTTTGAAGTGTTTCAGTGTTCAGGTTTTTCACTAAAACGTTCTGGGACTCTTCCTAAGGTCCCTGGGTAGTGCATAAGATGAATGCACTGTTTCCCAGGTTGAACTTCAAATGTCAATAGCTCCAGCCCTCTTTTACCCCCTAGGTTGCATCTTCTGTGAATCACTAACTCATAAACACAATCCATAACCTGTAACATCTGAGTTTATCAGTTATTTCCCTACTGCTGCATCTGCCTGCCTGAGCTGTTAAGCTTCCATTGGGATTGACGTACACCTCTGATAAAGGAATGTTTGTTTGCTAACTGCTTCATATTGATGTGTTTACAGTGAACACTGCCACAAAGGGAGGGGGAATAACAGATTAGGGACCAGTTCAAGCAGGTTATTTTTATAACACTTATAATATGCACGTGGTTAAAAACAGACTTCATGGTTTTATTTCAATGTGCAGAACCACAACAGGAAGAACTATTTTTTTTTTTTACCATCTGGCATCACACCGTAGCAATCAGCTTTAAAGGCAGATACATGAGAAATAACTCATACTTGATGTTCCTGCTTGATTCTAAATTAAGTCAAAATGCCCTTATGAAGTGGCCAATAGAAGCTCAGATTATGAAATCAACAGGTGACCACAAGAAAGTACGTTCAGTAAATATTAGAGCATTATCGTCAATGCAGATTTTGCCAACGAATTTGCTAGATCTTACTAACAATCTGCTGAAGGTCTCTAACTTTGCCTTCTGCTCACTAGCATTTCTGTGTCCCACTCAGTGCAACTGGTTGCCTGCTTTGGAACAACCGCATGGCTGTGTGGGTGCCGATCACTGGATGGGCAAGTTATAAATGATCCATGCGTGACAAACCTGTATCACAAAACAATCAACGCAACCCACTTGTTGATTGTCTTAGCAGAAGCCAGCAACTGAATAAACTATGGATATTAAACTCCCCTCCAGAGCAACTTTCTGAACCAGACAAGGCTCTGATGTACACCTGTAAGCCATCTGTATGGCATTTCAATCAAAAATGACTCTCGTAGCTTCAGACTTCTCTCCTGCATCTAAGTGTTTTCTATTTACACTGTTAATGATATATACGGAGCATGAAAAACAAAAGGTGAAAGGGACAGAAGAACAAAGTAGTGATGGAAGACATTTTAAAAGCCAAAAATGAGCCTGCGTAATCCTACTAAAGATAAAGCCAGAGGAAGGGTTCCCTTTAGAAGATAGTGTCTCTGTTGCTTCACACGTGAATATGCAACTTCACATGTGCAAGTACACAGACAGCTGGAGCCTCCTCTCTCTGATGGAGCATATAGTGCCTCCAGGGTAGTTCTCATTAAATTGACATTACTGTCATGCTGCATGGGGGTATGCAGTATATGTTGAACAAAGCAGGTATCCACAGACACGCAAGGATCTTACGTACATAGAGGTACAGTCACTACAAATGCATGCAAAAGTTGGGTTTGCAACCTGCACACGTGACATGTCTGCACATGCAGATACATACATGACGACATACGTGCATTTTGGCTACATGAGTGCTACAGTACATGCATGTGCAAGCAGTGGCCATGTATTTACATGGGCTGGACAAGGTTCCTTTCTCTCCCTCTCTCTCTCTTTTCTTCATTGAATGGGAAAAGGCTGTCAGCAATTTCCTTCTGTCAACAGCTGGGAGATGCTTTTCTGCAGTTAGCTGCAATTTGTTTCAATTATGTGTATTAATCATAGCCCGCTCCTGATGGTATTCTTCATTAAAGAAAAAAAAAAAATGGGGCTTTTCTTTTTAACAAGCAGTTTCCTCTCTCATGATGGCACTTAATGACTGCAGGTTTGTTGGGAGAGGGAAAAAAAAGGAAAAGGAAAAAAACGAAAAGAAAAACCCAGCCGCTTCCATGTTTGCTTATTTCATTAATAAGCACCATGGCTCAAGAAGCTGGCAGGGCATGCAGTTGAAATGGGGGTCAGTGCACTGGCATTTCAGTTGTGGAGAGATAGCTCTGAATAGGGTTTATATCTAAAAATCTAGCTTGAGAGAGGTGGATGGAATGACATCAATTAAGGATTTTTGGACTCCCAACTTGCTTCCTTTGAAACTTAAAGCAGAAAATCCACTAAGCTCCCTGGAAATCAGTTTCCCACTGTTTTAATATCTTACAATTTCAACGACACTAGGAAAAATAGTGGAAGACTGGGAAACCCACGGCCGCTCAAGAGCTACTCCCAAAGTTTATTGGAACGTAACCAAAGTACCAGTGAGGACAAATGGTATTTTACCAATCAACTGCACATCAAGCTGTGATGTCTCAAAGTTGCCTGTTTCATGTGTGAGTTATAACGTGGCTTCTGAGGAAGATGCTCTACATTTGCAGTGAAGTAGTAAATAGAATCAGGTATGTAGGGTGTATGCCGACATCCTAGAACTATTCTAGCTAAATAAGCTCCTTTGCAGAGATATGATGGCATGCAAGGACATAAGCCAAAAGGTTCTTTCCTTCTTTCTCATTATCTCCTTTCCTCTAGTGTTTATTATCTTACCTGCTATTGTATTAAAGATTCCTCCCACAGTCATTTGTCATTAACCACAGCAAGAGCTGGCTAGCTTGGAGAACTTAGAAGTCACTGTACAAATTTTACTCAAAGGTGTAAACATTTCTGGGAAACTGCTAAGATCCAAGCAATAGCCACTTACTCCGGAATTTTAGATTAGAAATTATCCAAGTACCAAAAAAATGTGGATGATGTGCAAGACAAGATCAATGTATTTTATCAAAGGTTGGGTTAGAGGAACCCTGTGCTAGATTAACAAGAGAGTCCGTAAGATCTGTACTGCTTAAAACTGTATTGCATTGAGTCCTTGCAAAATTCACCTTCTAAGAATCTGCTTAGCTAGATTTGCTGACTCTGTCACACTTAGGGAGAAGAAGTATGATCCTACTGTATGTCCATATGCTACAATGTGTATAAACCACAACCCTTGGACAATTTAGGCCTACTCTTACCTTAAGATTTAATGGCACAGATATATCACTTGGGTGCACAAAAACACTCTATCCAACATCTCCTGTAATCACTGTATCGTCAATGACAAAACTGTGAGTGCAGATGTCGTTATACTGCCAGAAAATACAACTTTGCTGGTATGAATTCTTTCGATAAGAGACCAGGCAGACTAACAAAAGAATTTATAAAGGACATCTGCATTCAAATGAGCTCATTGCCTGCCTAGGTCAATAAAGCCCTCCAGGAACAAGCAAGACCTCGAACAGGTTCTGCATCACACAGGTTTTCCAGGACACCAGCTTCAGGGAGGGATGAAGTGACGTGATCCCGGACACAGCTACAATGTTAACTGCAGCAAGTAGGTCACTCACATAGATGCAGCTACACTCACATGACTATATGTCCGTGAGGTTTTCATGTTTCTTTGCATGAAGACGCGGAAGAAATAGGCTGTATTGAAAAGAAAATGCTGTTGCCTGTATGAACTGCATCTACACTGACAGCCCTTTGCTGATGGCAGAGCAGCCTTTGAGCAAAAGAAATGAGTTTCACAGGCCTCGATTCATCCCAGCTAAAAGGTAGTTTACCTGAAAGTCTGTTGCTTAGTTCAAAACTGTATCTGCAGAGGGACAGGCCTTACAAGAGCTGAGAGAGGACCACTTGCTATCATTAGTGCCCCCGGTTCTGTCAGATTTCGGATTTGCACAAGTAGGACATTTAGAAAAACTAACCCCACAGCAATTACAAAGTGAAACTAACCCTGGATAATTAAGATGTGAAAGAGTGACAGCATTAGGAACCATTCAGAAACCAACATGATCCACAACCCAGATACAAACTACCCAAACCCCTGGGCACTCTGTCGCCAGCTGTAAATAAAGCACACAAACAGGCGCCAGAAGCAGCAAGGACAACACTCCTTTTGTTAGTGCTTTCCTCTACATTTCCACCAAAAACTTTCATTACATTGTGTTGCACTCATCAAATTAAAACACAGCACACAGAAATATGTTGGCTGAAGGCTCATCAAGCAAACTTCATCCTTACTAGACTCATATTGACATATGCACACAGACAGAGAGAGAAGTAGGTTTAAACTAGAAAGAAAATGAAAAGTCTGAAAGAAGCAGTATCTTGGAGCTTCACAGAGCTCTTGGGCTTCAGACACAGCACACTCCAACACCAGGAAAAAGAAATCCAGTGTAACATAAGAGTTAGAGAACATGATAGAGAAGATAAGAGAGAAAAGATGTGGGGAAAGGAGAAAAAACAAGGAAGAAGGAAAATAAATAGCAGAAAGCAAAGGAGGGACAAGTGGAGAAACAGAAAAAGGAAAGAAGAAAGAGGAAAAGAAGAGGGAATAACAGAAAGTGATAGACAGAAGGGGAGAGAAATCTCTGCTGGTACAGTAACAAATAAATCCCTGCAGCATGACAGGCGTCTGCTGAAGCATTTCATTTCCCCGCAGCATAATGGTGTGTTATTGCCCATTATCTGTTCTGTCAGTGCCAGAGTCGATATTAAATGAGGGGCAGCTGCATTTAGCTGCCATTTTTCAGCTGTCTCTCCGTTACCATGGAGACCTGCTTGGTTTTTGATGAACCTGGCTGTGAGCAGAGGGGTGCGTGCATGAGGGGGGAGGCAGTAAGCGCTGCAGAGTGGTGGGAGTGAAGGACAGAGAGAAACAGTGGAGGAACACAAGCAAGGGGAGGGCAGGTCCCTCGCACTCGAGCAAGCGCCACAAAGGCAGCCATTTCAAACACCCAGTTAATATGCAGAGGGGCCGATGGCCAAGCATACGCGCAGTGTTTTGACTCTGACGGGCTCCAGCAACTACCCCTTTGTCCCTCTGCCCTTCTCCTTTCCCTACACCCTCTGTCCAGTAACAACGATACCAATCCTCCCCTCCTCTGTAGTGCCTCTGCAGCACTGTCTCTAAGGCTATGGGAAGCAACGATGAACTAAGCCTCTCAAAGACCACGTAGCAGGTGGAGGAGCATTAATATCCCTAAAATACTAATTAGGAAGCCGAGGCACAATGAGATGGAGTTTGTCGCCCTCCTACCAAGATTTATGCAGCAAACTGCTGGCACACACAGGTGCTGAGTGAGACCTAGAAAACTTTATTCACCATTTTCCTGCTTTAAATATAAGGATATTCCCTACAGGGAAGCGAGTAGGAGACAGCTACACAGCAAACTGGAATTAAATGAAAGACATTCTGTTTCCTTTTCTTGACTTCTTAACACAAGCCTTCCTCAGGGGAAAGATGCATTGGCCTCTCCCTCCACCATTTACTTAATGATGGCAATTCCAGACCTTGCATCTAGCAGACTCTTGTATTTGATCTCTAACACTGTTGCTTTAGACCAACCAGCAGCATACCTGCAGTGGTTGGGAGAGCCCATCTCCTGTTCTCCAGTGGCACCACAATCATATCTGTACAAGGAAAGTTGCCTGCTTCAAGTGCTGACCATGCACAGCACTAGAGCTGAGCAGTCCAGTACCAACAGGAGTATTTTCAGTCTGCCTACACTTACTGCAAGATGTTTATCTCTCCTTGAGGGCCTCATTTCTCTTAATGGCTTGCAAAGGGTTTTAGAAACACTGGAGAGACTGACACAGTGAAAGTCAAACTGATAGACTATACCTACATTAACAAATGAAATAGAGCCTGGGTACACTCCCAGACTTTGAAACATGGTAGTGTGCAATTTTAAACTGATAGAACAGTGTCTGATATGATTTTTCTCATTTTAACTTGCACTCTTCCAAATAAATCCTGAGCCCTGCTCAGAAGTTAGGATATGCCCATGACCATTCCCAGTACCCAGTCTGCATACAAGCACCCTGTTTTGCATGTTTATGAGCAGACAGACCATCCTGCAATGGCCAGTCTCAGTGCCAGGAAACATTCCTAACCATGCTCAGCTGATTAGTAGAGATAACCAGGTGGTCCAGCCTGGAGCCAGACAGAACAGTACTTCGTCCAGTCCCAAACTACCATGACAAAGGTCTTGCTGGCATATCCTAACTGTCCACCCTAACTCTCTGTCACAGGGCTGATTTGCACAGCTCTGCTTATCACACAGGTTGGATTCGGGCACAGAGCAACAGAGCCATAGCTCCTCTGTAAGCCTCTGAATACTCAACCCGTAGGTCTGCTGAGATATATCCTCCTAAATAAATAAAAAGGAAAACAAGACCAATAATCCCACCCAAGCCAACAAGGATAACAGAACACCTAAGAAGAAAATCACAGCCTTAAGACACATACCAAGAACACTTAGAGGATCTCATAATTCCCTAGCACTAGATGGGAATATTCTAATATTACACTCTGAGCTTGCAGGAAGCCTCACCTCCCCATCAACTATCACAATACCAAAAAGAACTGTTTGGTGTGTAATGCTTATGATCAAGGACGAAGATGCCCAAAGGACATTTACTCCTTGAAGGTGAATTTATGATGCAGAGATGTTGTCAGACTCAGAGAGTTTTCAGCTTTTCAGGAAGCAGCTTGCTCTTTGTGTGTTTTTGTTAACTACATTTACCATGAATTCTGATTTACAGCTTTCTAGACCATGTTCCTCAAAATATAAACTTTACAGCTCCCTTAAAGCATCCCACTCCCTGCCCTGACCCTTCTCCCCAAACTCCCAGACTGCCATGGAACAAAGAGTTAAACATCTTTGCTAAGAAGTTGCGAGCAGAAGATACAAAGCTGCCAGGGCCAAACTCTCATTTGCAGTGGAATGTCCCACTTCCTTTGCTATTTTATCTCAATGCATGTGAAACCGAAGTAACTTATACCAATACAAAAGTAAAACCAAGGAACCCAGCAACACTGAGTGTTCTTAACTTTTAAAATACTAATTTGCTACTTCCTTTAAGCTTAGAGGCCCTTCTTTTCCATTTTTCCTCTCCTTTCCACTCCCCCTTGCTTTCCCAATGTTTTTCTTTGTCTGAGTCTTCTCATTTATTTGTTCACACTGTCCAGCATCACATATTGAATAAACTTCACAATACTCAAACACTCAACTAGCTCAACTAGGAAAATACTTTTTTTTTTTTTTTTAATAACTGCAAAAAGTGCAGTCCCTTCCAATGACACATTGCATTCTCTTCCAGTGGCCTGCTAGTGCACACAATTTCAGCATCTGACTACGGAGCAACCTTCTTTATTAATTTTTTTTTTTTAGATGCCATTTAAAAGTCGCTGTTTCTCAAGCCCTGGCTAGCCCTCCCATGCTCCATGTTAAAGAGACAGTAAAAATAAAGGGTCAAAGTGCTTCATTAAATTAATGGTTAAGTCAAGTCCTCATCTCTTAGTAGAAACGCAACCATACGTTGACATTTTCTCAGAGCCTCTCGCTCTGATGTTCTCAGGTGTAAAGTAACTTCACTACTTTGGGCCTTCTGAAACTTGACAAACCTTTTAGAAGTAGATTCTAAAGAAACCACTCGAGTCACATTTAACTGGCACAATGCTGTTGATCCTTCCCACAACTGACATCTGCCAGCCTTCCACGTCTCTATGGTAGTTGTCCAGCATAGTTCCTGATGCATCTTTTCTTATCTTGCTGACTAGCGGTTTCTTCAAAATTTCTGGCTGTGCCATGTTTAAAAAAATTCTGCCTGAATTGCTCATACGCTAATCCTTCCTTTAGCTTCACTCCACTCTCATGACCTTTTGCTTTTGAATATGAAACTATCTTAAGCACCACATTGAGCACCAGACTGCCATTCAACTTGCAGGATCTTGTTTTTTTTCTCTGGGGGATGCCTTAGTTCAGAGTTTCTGATCAAAGTCTTCTTTGTAGTCCAAGGGAATTTTGCAACCAGTAGTGGAAACAAACGGCTGATTTAGATGATTGAAAATATGAATGCTAATGAACTTTTTAGCCTGTTGTGTCAATGACACTAGTTTTGGGTTCAATGAGTCAGGGAAGCCAAAGGGAAGAAAGACATTTGCCATAAGATTAAAGAGGAGATTTTGTTTTAATGTAATCTCTGGTCAGCAAAAGATTATGACAAGAACATTGATGGAGCAATCTTTGACACAAATGGGAAAGCGAGAGGAAATTATGCTGCAGTGCTCTCACAAAACTTTGTGGTCATTTCAAGGAGTTTCTAGAATTGTGCTGCCTGTGATTAGACTTAGTTTATACAGTACAAAAAGTTGGTTCCAGGATCTGCTAAACTGTCCCATTCAAGTTAAGGAATACATTCAGAAGAGCAAGGAAATTTGCAATGAATTCTTTTAATCACATTGTCCACACCCAACAACTCCATCAGCTAAGAAACAAAAGGAAACAGAGCTGTAAAAGGAACCTAACTGCTAGATGATACAGACAGATCATACTTATTCGGCAACAGTTTTTAAACAAAAGTATTGATTTCTAACACCCTTGGGATGCCTTGTGGAAAGCTTTCTGGCAAACAAAACTAGCACTTAAGTTTTGGGAAAAGAAAAAGAGATATATCTACCTTTGGATTGCTTTGCATCTTTATTTTCCCCACTCACTCTTCCCAAAATCTACAATAGCCAACATCTTCCTTTTTACAGTCTAGGGCCTTGAGTCCAGTCAGTAAAAAATATGTATGTCATGTTTGGCTCTATTTATGTGCACGCATGTAGTACAAGGCAACATAGCTGAGGATCAGATCTGTGCTCCATATGTCACCAAAGCCACTGGTATTTCACTGGCAATGCTGGTTGACTAAAAAGTAAGAACTAATTAAATGGGCAGTCACATTCAAGACAATCAGCATCCTTGTAAACTGGCTTCTTTAAATCACTACACTGTTTTACCCTGTGTTTGCCTACTGCCTCCCCCAAGACTCTTAGAAGATTTTCCCAGCATTGATCAGGCAGCAGAAGCAGGCTCAACTACCTGGTTAATATGAATTTTTCCATTTTGCATGGGAGAATATTGAGGCGTACAATAGTTAAGTCCCTCATCTCCAGAAAACCACATCTGAAAGCATGTAAGGATTACTTCAGTTGCTCAGAGTGATATAAAGCACATCCAAATATCCAGTGGAATAAGTAAGAGAAATGCACATATGTTCAACACATACCTTTGCAAAAGGGCATTCCTTAATTTGCCTGTCTATAGCACACCAATATAGTGCTAAGGAAACAATTCCCTTACTGTCTTCGTCCTATATGCTTTTCTTCAATGGCACTCACAGAACTGCCCCTTTAGCTCTAGCATCAAGGGGCTGGTGCTCCTGGTGATGGTACTCCTAAATCTGATTCCTACTACTGATCGGGGAATGGTGTACACCACTCTTCCCACAGCAGGTCTGTTTTTCTGTGCATCAAAACAGGATCCAGCTTTGAATATTTCAATACTCCAAACACCAACAGAAGCTGCAACAGTTCAATTCATCAGAACTCTGGTCCAAGGGACAGACATTTGCGGAGGTCAGAGCCCAGTATCACAGTCAGCTTTCTATAAAAACTTGGCCTCAGTTTCCACTATTCAGGAACAGATCTTCAGACCTCAGTGTCCCTGGTGCTGAGCACTTCTCACGCCTTGCCTGTTCAAAGGTCATTAAGCCATTCTACTGCAGAGCTGGGAAAGAAGGTTGGGTCCTCCAGATGCAAGCCTTCAGCACTGAAACATCTCATTTCCTATCCTTTCCTATTCCATAATGTCCCAGGAAGGGATACTATGTTTTGCAGAGTACTAAAACACAGTCACGAGGAAGCATAAACAATGAAGTGAGCTTTCATGTCACAACAGATTTCATTAGCATAATTCCTAATTGTGACTGTTTAGAAGCCTCGTAAGAGCACGAATAATTATGTTTAACAGGCAGAGTGATAAAGAGACAAGATAAGTTAATTCTCCATCCCCCCTGCTCTCAGACTGCTACAAGATCCTTTTCCTTTCCTCTACTGTTCAAGAACAGACAAGGGAACATATGCCACAGGAGAAAAAGCGGCCATTTCTAGCGTCCCCAGGAATCTTCTACTTGTGACCTCCTAACCCCAGTTGCCTTGAGTGGGACCTCATACAAACCCCTGAGCGGCAGCATAAAACAAAGACAAAATACAGAACCCCACTGGAATACAGTCTATAAGAAAAGGCAAGATGTAACTAAGCAGAGGTATAGGGAAACCTAGAAGTATTGCAATATATTCCAGAACTGCACACCGTGAAAGGAACCCATCATTTAGTTACAAGTTTGCAATACATTTCCACTGTGATCAGTAAGAACATAGGAGACAACCATATTTGGTGCTTTTTCATGGGCTATCACTTCCTAACCTGCACCGCTGATCTGAAGCATACATCAAGACTGAACCCTTGTGGTACAAAACTGGTCAGAGGATGTTCCGGGAGGTGGTGCAGAGACTGGAGCACAAAGAATTTCTTCTGTTGTGGTTGGACAGGACGGGCTTGGAATGGGGACTTGCAAACAGCTCGGTCCTACAAGGGCTTATGGACAAAGGGAGCTCCTCTTTCCTGAATCCGATTCAATCATTATAAAGCTAGCAGTCCTTGCAACAGTGGCTCTTTTTGGATACAGTGGCCTATTTTGTATACAACTGGCTTATCAACCGAGAGGAAAACATGCACAAGACTCCACAAAGGGGGTCTGTCTTTGTAAGAAAAGGATTTCTAACAAGGACAGCAAGTCGGGGTCCTGCGTACACCAGTACACTGGGCTGGGGGCTGCCCTCTTCTGCCCTGCTCTCCCCAGTCTGCCCAGCTCCCTCTCTGGAGGCAGTAGGATGTGCCCTGGCCAGCAAGGCCCCTGCCCGACCAGCCCCACAGCTCCCAGTCCCCAGCGAGCTGCCAGCCCCCATGGTGCCCTGACACAGCATAAGATCTTTAGATGTCAACTGGTACCATCCACACCAACCTGAGAGCTGCAACAAATGCAAAATGATGCAGCTATTCCAGCTAGCAGGCTTCAGAATACCCTTTTAATATGCATTAGCCATTTTCATTACAGTCTAGGGACAGCTGAACCATTTCACCCCTCTCCTTCTGTCCTTTACCTCCTCCAAATCTTAAAAGAACATTTGTTTTCAAGCTGACCTGTCAATTAACTTCAACCACTCCCACAACTATCTGCAGTTGCAGGTTCAGACCAGGTCCAGAACTGCCACCATAACACTAAGAAAAACACTTCTCCCTGTTTAAACTGCATTTTACATAACCAGGAGATTAAAGCAGCCAGAGACTCTGGGGTTTAATTCAAACTCAGACTCTCAGGTGTGATTCTGTTTTGCTGCAGGTATTTCAATCTCCATTAGAGAGAGAAGAGGAACAGAATCTAACATGGTTTCATATGCATTTATTTTTATAGCTGGTGAAAGAGCTATATTAATAGCACAGCAGGGGCCGAACTGAATCCAAAGACCTGGAAAATAAAATATTCTCATTATCCATTACTTCAGTTCTTGCGAATTCTAACAAGATGAGACTTCTTTATGCTTATCACAGAAGAAAAAAAAAAACAGGCATAGATTAAAATAGATTTTAAAACCTATTTGTTTACAGTAAATAAAGCAAATATATTTGCAAATTGTAAAAGACATTACCCTTGGAGTCCTCAGAGATTCTAATGTATTGGAACAAAAAGAAGCACGTCCAATTTAAATGCTCAAAACAAAAATGGGCAAAACATTTGCAATCTGATATGCAGCTGCTGAAGACAGACCAAACTGACATTGAGAGCAGAGCTCTGAAGGGCTAAGTCACGAATCCAAACCTCAGACATCTGAGTTTTTACAAGGTGTCTGTCATGTCTCATCTTAAATCTGGCATGAGCCTGATGAATGGACGTGGTTAAGTCACTTCACCATCTCTTTCTTAAAATTAAGACTCTGATATCGAGCCATTTAAAAGTGTTGTAAGCTAAATAGCCCATAGCGTTGTAAAGCAACAATATTGCCACTTAGTTTTGCTCAGTATTAAACAAGACCTCTTCAGGAACCACTACCCACTTGTCAGGGTCTAAATCTGAGGAACAAGAGCAAATGTCACAACAAAGCAGAAAAACCAGTGTCTTCTGGATCCCTCTCCCATTCCACTCTTGACTCTGCATCACTTGAGTAAATGAGCTTTATCTAAACTAATTACAAAAAACAGGAGTCCTTCAAACAACTAATCAAGAAAGCATCAAAGAAATATGGAGGAAAAGATTTCCTTGAACTAAACCCAAAAGGTTCAAATGTGCTAATAATGAAGGGCTGCTCACTTTCAGCATGATGAGCCCCTGCTGACCTTACAGACACAAATTTGGGGTGGAGGGTACATCAGGCTTCCCAGATGATGTCCTACACCACCTTGCAGTGGTATGCAAACACTCTCTATAGGCTCAGAGGCTCCGGCATTGTATATTTTAAGGAGAGGGGTTATAATCACATGCTAGTTTTCATGGGTATTTCAGTTTTCTCTTTGTACAACCCTAACCTCTGATTTTATTCTATATCAGAAATGAGTAGGTCACTGCTGTCCTAAGACAGCACTGTGACATTCTGAGAAAGCAAAGGGAGATCCCACACAGCTTGAACAGAAGAAAGGGCTTCTACAGGCAAAGCTTGGGTTACAGCGGGTTGAATAGGCAGTGAGTCATGAACATGCCCCTCTCGGAGTTTTCAGATGCTGGAATGAAACTCAGAGGAGCAGCTGATCTGCTCAGGTCTCCTATCAAAGACCTCGGATACTTGTGCTGTTTTAGCCACAGGGCAAGGATGGTCTAAGAGCAGAGCTTGGGGAATTGCCCAGGCAGCTCCGTGTTGCTCTTCTGCACATGACCTCGCGGTGTGGGGCTGAGTCATGGCCAAGTCCACTCCTCAAGGCACTGCCCCATGGCTGACCCTTCCACGCTGCTCCTGTAGCTGCAGCAAACGTCCCCATAGCCTTTGCAGATCACCTAGTGCAAGAGACCGTGCGTCTGAATGGCAGCTCTGGTGGCTGAAGTTTCTCTGCAGCTCTAAGAAAGGTGTTGTCAGGACAGTAACAGATCATGACCCCTCAAATACTCCCCCATGCAGGAGTGTGCAGCATGCCAAAGAGTTGGGGAGGAATCCTACCCTCACCAGCCAGCCGGTCTCCACTCCATCTGTTAACAACAACTGGCACCCAAGCACTGAGCAAGGCAAAGGTTTCTGTCAAAGCCTGAGCCTTTCAGGAACTGGTCAGACACCCCCCAACTTGTTTCGCACAAGTTATAATTTCATAAAGAAGCTGCTATTTAAATGTCAAATGCAACAGCAAGTCTAGGACCACTGGGCAGAAGCATGTGTTTAGTCTGGCAAAGAGAAGGGTACACCCTCTACTGATGTCTTGTAGCTACAATAAGTTTAGTTCCCTTACGAGCCAAACACAGGGATAACAAGGGCTAATCCTGCTATGCAACCATAAATAATTAAATAAGTATGATGCCCCATTACACAAGCACAGTTTTTCATAAGATTATGCTGCCAGTTGACTGAAAAATCACAGTCTACTTCTCTGTCAGAAATCTGGTCAGTGATACAAGATTGTTTGACTTACAGTACAAGACAAACTGTGCATTAACACTTTGCCCTGATGATGTATGAAACTAAAGGGGAATAAATATGCTGCAAGGGTCTCCTCATTTAAGGTTTCTTTCCCAAAATAATCTGCTAAGAGTTAATAAAATAAATATTTGGAAGAAAAAAACACTTTAAAAATTAAATATTAATAAAGACCAACTCAAATTGAACAGCTAACCTACAACAATGAAAATTGTTCTTTTACAATGGTTCCCCTTCACCTCTGGGTAAAACACAACTCTGAACTATTGCGGTCTTTTTAATTAAACAACTAAAGTCTCCACCATGAGAAGAGAACCATTTTTCAACTTTTTAATTGTTTCTATACAAAGACATACCCAAGTCTCTAACAGCAGTATAAATTCTGTGTATTTGTGATGATCTGCCTACAAACTATACATAAACCAGGGCTTATTTGCTAAAAGAGATTCATCGGTAAGTTCAAATGAACAAAATAATTTCAACAACATTACAATTAATTTGCTAGCAGAAAAATGGAGTGGCAAAATGTAATGAACAAAGCATCCAGCTCCCCCATTCCCTCTGCTCCAGCTGGAGTGGTGTGGCTTGAAGCTAATGGAGAGGTCTCCAAAATCAAGTGGGAATGGTTCCCTGCTGGGGTCTGTGAATCAGCCCCTTCTCCTCTAGTCCTTGCGCTTCAGACAGAGTACAGCTTTTGCCGCAGACAAATCATTTCAGCTTTTAATTCAGTCTCTCATTTTGTAAAATGGGTGTAATAGTACTCACTTACCTACTTCACTAGGATGCTTCAAGGATTAAAATTGATGCGTCCCTGCTGAAGTGATGTGCTATAATTACCTTGTTAATGTGCCCTCTCTTGGATAGAATGAAAATTGCTTAGCTGTGTGTCACACATCCCACACCACCCACTGCCTCGGCCCCTGGGCAAACTCAGGCAATTGGATGATGTTCCCTCAAGCCAGTTGCTCTTGTGAAGCTGAAGTGAAAAGAAAATGGCAGCCTTGCAGCCAAGGGATACAGCAAGTATGCTCTACTTGACAAAGCAGACTCGAAGCCACTAATTATGTAGAAGAGTGCTCCTTTACAGAACTGTGGGAGCCAAAGACTATTTTCTACCTACATTTGGGTGACAAAAAAAGCCCCAAACCTGTTGAAATCCTCCTTTTCATTGAACTAGATCCTTCCCTGATGAAAGCAGTTAAGCAATCACTCCCTCTTTTAAACCCATCTGCAATATGCATGTCCCTACCTGTGCTCTGACCACTTTTCTCCCTCCTGTGTGATTCTTCCCAGCTAAGCGTCCCTTTTTCCTCAGCTACTCTAACTTCTAAAAATGAGAATAACATAATGAGCATAACATAATAAGAAATTATGCAACACTAAGGGGGAAGGTCTGAATTTTCTCTATTTCTGAGACAAGTAGCCAGAAGAATCTTTATTACAGATCTACCCTGGCAACTGCAAGTCCATCTCTACTATCTAGAGATGTGCATAGTCCCATCCGCTCCTACAGGCAGAAACAAACGAGGCTTGCAGACAGGATATGTCCTCATCCCTGCATCTCTATTTGCACTGCATCGCATTACCTCACTTCCAGCCAATCCAGCCTTCGCATGCCTCAACGCTCTCCTCTTGCCTAGCACGTCCCCACTGCCGGAGTAGCTGATTGCTATGGTGAACACAGGGGAGTTCAGAAAATTATATATGGCCAGCAGTTACCATTTGTGGAAAGGCAAAAACAGCACAACTTAAAAAGGGGTAGGCAAGAGCTTGACACGAGTATCTTCTGCCTTCAAAGTTTAAAGAAACACAGAGCAACATTCACACACTGAATAGCAGAAAGTTGTGCCCTGATAAATAGGTTTTCCTGATTTCACAGCCCGGTTACAATAATCAGAAAAAAGGTGACCCTCCCATCTCAGGATAAGCATTTCAGGACAGCAGTTCTGAATGGCAACACAAACAATGGTGTTTCAGACACCAGGCCAAGGCCTCTCAATCCACTACACAAGCGGGTACAAAGCTAAGACTGCAAGAACCGAACCCCGCTCCTTTGCCCTTATTCAGCTTGGAATTCTCAAACATCCAGCCTCATACCTGAGAATCCTTCCTAATCAACTCTATTTCAGAGATCCCCAAGTATTAGCATCACATTAGTCTTAGAGGGCCTGCATTTCTTATAGATATTATCTTACTCAAAGGAGTTCCTGTTCAAGGTACAGCGAATACTGCTGTTGTATTCCTTTAAAAAATAAAGAAGCCATTATAAATCTTCATAAAGTATGCAGCACAAACACAGTGATCCCTTAGCAATGATGACTCCACACATTTGCAGTGCGCACTTATTGTTTAAAGCACTGCAGACAGCTAGGACTGGTTTTCCTGCTGTTTTTAAAGGTGGTCAGAAAATGCAAGCAATGCATGAGATGAAAGATGCAGGACTGTGGCTCACTTGCCTAGAGAGTCACAGCTGTGCTGGGAACAAGGGAGGCCCCGCGACTGAACTCTACAAAGAGGAACTTTCTGCTGAAACCAGCTCTGAAACGGCCAGAGGAAAGCTCAGCTGACAGAACTGCTATGACCTCTGTCCATCACAAAACCTATGCTTTAACAATGCCATCATATGGCACTGAGCTGCAAACTCTCATCCGACTGCTCGCACGGTCACCTCAGCCTGCCTCTGCCTCAGTACAAGTTGTCCTGACAAGCTGCCTGTGCTGCAAGAAAGAACAAGATTTCCAAGTAGTTGCACACAGGATTATTTATCACTATGAAGATTTTATTCATAACCCCAAAAGTTAGAGCTGACTTTAAATTCTGAACTGATTCTTTTCAATCTTCAAAAAAAAGTACACAAATATGCAGGATATTCATATTACTTCTATTACTATCTAGTACCTTGTTGAATTTTTAGCAAGTTTTTCAGTTAAATCCTGCTGTGTAGTAAATCCCTCAGTCTAATTATCAATTAACTGATATATACGTATACATATCTATAATACATATCTAATATATCTATATACCAGTCCATAAAATATACGTTTTTATCGGTTTTGGAGATCAAGTTTTAGATTCAGAAGAAGCCACAACTGGTCTACCTTCTCTCAGGTCTATCACTTTTTCATATACATTATCTTGACTTCTTACCAGCCTTTTGAAACTCCTTACAAATAAGAGATTTACATATGCAAACTATTTTACATAGTTTAATGTAAATGGTCAGAGCAGAGCTTAACCAGTTAGGGCTCCAGGTTACTGTCACTTAAAAAGAGGATTAAACAGGACACTCATCTGTATTAGTGTTGAAAAACCTAATAACAAGGTGGTTTGTAGTTTGAGTTCTTCTACACTCAGGTTATGACTGAGCCTTACCACAGCCACCCAGAAAGCTCCTTTTTGTACATTTCTGTAACATATTTGAGGGCCAAACACAGCTCCCCGTTTCTGTGGAGCCTTCAGTTCGGCTGAGACCAGCAGGAGTTCATACCGCCTCCAGTGAACGTTTGCACAGGCTTTGGTATGAGGCAGCCTGAACAAACAGAGCATCGATACAGGGTTGCACGTCCTCTTGTAAGCTGAATTGGCAAAGGAGTGTCTAACAGAGGTTGGGAGGTAAATGGTAGAAGGAAAAAGAAAAAAAAAAAAAGTTGCTGGAAAGGTTTTGGTAGTTGTAGAGGGAACATGACTATGGGAGCCCTCAAAAATTTCCCACTCCCTCAGGAGCAAGATAATCTTTCTCTAAGGCTTAGGCAAGCAAGCACTGTGTCTACACCTACATCAATTCAGGTTCATGCTGTACAAAACACAGACACCAGTGACAGCAGAGAGGAGGTATATGTGTTATTACCTTCCTCACATCATGAACCATCCTCAAGAATGACAGCCTTTCACAGGCAGGCATTTATGCAGCCACCTCCCACACATTCAAACTTCTCCTATTCCTTAGGCCATACAAAAACATCTACCATCATTCCCACTTAAATTTGGAAAAGTCTGAGAAGATTGAAGTTTTGCAATTTAAACATCAGTACACACTAGGTCGTTCAACCTATACCTACAGGCCTGTACCTCCTCCAAGGCAAAATGCAGTAGCAAAACCCTCCCAATCCTTAATGTGACTCTGCTTTGCAGAGACTGGAAGGGGGCAGCATGTACTGCTGCTTCTGTCCAAGCAGTATCGCCTGCCCAGTGTCCTCAAGCTGCCTGTGGTCTCCGATAGCTCCTGCTGCCCAGTTCACCAGGCCACTGGTGCACCTCTCCAGGCTGACTACGTGCTGCTTAGGACTCTTGCTGGATAGACCTGGGAGTCTACTCCATCACACCTTCATTGGATAGGGCCAGCATATCACTGTCTGTATTGTGACATATGGCTGCTTTCCTGCCTCTGCTACTAAATCTGGTACATTACAACATTCCCTGTGTGCCAAGTGTTTAGCAAACACACATGTTGGCAGCCAGAGTATTCCTGGAAAGGACATGTGTCTTGAAATGAAGCTGTGCCAACTGCTGCTCCGTGTCATAACACAGAAAGTGCCCTGATATCTGAGTTCAGCAGTGCTGGCACTAGGAATGACTGTCATCCAAAAAGCAGAGCTGGAAAAGCGCCATGGAAAACAGAATCAAACTAAAAAATGTTTTTGAGTAAATCTGCTTCAGAGGTATCTTCTGCTCTTTTCTTATTTCAGGTAAGAGATTTCAATCAACAGATACCTTGGAAACATTTGGCCCAAGGTCAAAGGGATAACAAAGCAGGAGAAATGAGGCAAAGAAAGTCAAGTAATTTGTATAAAAATATTGAATTGCTGCCCAAAAGCCGAGAATGGTGGTATCAGATCTTCGCATAGTTCAGTGACCAGCATGGCATCTGTACCTCACTTATATATAGCTACCCAAATACTGTCACAAGCTTAAGAAGCTGATGTCCAAGAGAGAACTTCTTTAAAAATACAAGTGAGGAGAATAGATACAAAATGTTTATGAAATCCAGAAAAATTAATAACTGGGTATTTTAATAACTGGGTATTTGGACTGCAAAGTGCAGCCAGATATTAACACGATGTGTACTATAGAAATAGAATAATCCCAAATAAATCCAAATCTCAGCATTTGTGCATCTGATTTTTCTGGACTCTCTTGTTTCGAGGATCTATTTCTGGGACTGACATTGTATTGGCTTTGTGTGGCAAGGTTTTGGTAGCTGGGGGGGTTACAGAGGTGGCTTCTGTAAGAACCTTCTGGAAGCTTCCCCTGTGTCTGACAGAGCCAATACCAGCCAGCTCTAAGTTGGATCCGCCATTGGCCAAGGCCGAGCCAATTGGCGACAGCGGTAACGCCTCTGTGATAACATTTTTAAGAAGGGAAAAAAGTTGCAGGGCACACAGGAACGGCAGCCAGAGAGAGCGTGAGAACATGTGAGAGAAACAACCCTGCAGACCCCCAGGTCAGTGAAGAAGGAGGGGGAGGAGGTGCTCCAGGCGCCGGAGCAGAGATTCCCCTGCAGC
>JAVJGG010000032.1:1533032-1602536 GCA_035590195.1 Aviceda cuculoides
TGGAGGGAAGGTGTTCTGAGATTTGCTTTTATTTCTCATTACCCTACTCTGGTTGATTGGTAATAAATTGAGTTAATATTCCCCAAGTTGAGTCTGTTTTGCCCATGACAGTAATTGGCAAGTGATCTCTCCTGTCCTTATCTCGACCCACAAGCCCTTTGTTATATTTTCTCTCCCCTGTCCAGGTGAGGAGGGGGAGTGATAGAACGGCTTTGGTGGGCACCTGGCGTCCAGCCAGGGTCAACCCGCCACAGACGTTGACAGCAGTTCTTATTCTCTCCTGTTAAGTTGACTCTCAGTATTTTCCAAGTATTCTGAGAAACTTATATATTAACAAAATCACAACTGCTAAAGATCTCATCATTTAGATTTGTGTGGATTTCATCAATACTATGCACTGTGAGCATTTGGAAACTTAGGGCAATGGTGAGAGCAGGAATAACATCCACAGGCTTGAAAAGGGCAATTCTTTGATACTGCTTATGAAAAAGGAACATCTCCCTAATAATCAGCAGCACAGGGACTGTGGCACACACAACTATTTGCAGTTACACCCCATCAGAAGTAACAATGAAACACAAGCATCAGCTAAGACTTCACAGTTTTATAGCACAAACTATTGGTAACTTATGCTTATTTAAGGAAAAGGGAGGAGGGAGAAGAAGCAGTTATGTTGGGCTTTTCTGCGTGAGACAAAGTGTGGCAGGAGTTATGCGCAGGCTATGGATAAGTTTTTTGTACAAGGGTAGAAGATATTTTCTCTCCTTACCTAAATTATGTTATTCTCTCCAGATATTTGCAGGGAGTTGAATTAAGTTGCTTATAACAAGCTAAATGCTGCAACAAACATGTATGTGCACTTTTTGCCTGCCATTAGCTGAGTGACTGACAGCTACTGTTTCCTGCATTTCAGCACACGCAGCTGGTGCTGAGTTTTAAATGGGGCATTATTTTTTTTTTTTTTTTAGAAAGCTGGATGATAACATCACCAAGGAGCAAATACTCCTAAAACAACAGGAGAAGGGGAGGTTCAAGGCTGGTAGACAGTGTTTATCCAAAACCATCTTCATCTCAGGTACATAATCACTTGCTGAACCTTGTCCCTCCAAAAAAGACTACCATGGTGTTTCTCCTTCCCAGCTGCCACATGCAGCAAACATCAGTCCATGCTGCCCATTCCTAAATCTGTTATGACCGCTGACATTCTCTTTTAATTACAACCACACTGGAAGTTTTCACCAGAACCCTTAACCCAGCCTACATACTTGTTAGGAACTCAGAAATCCTGCTCTGCCAAAGCTTGCACAGTTTGCCAGAAGCCTGTACCTGATGTGCATGCCTTCATAATACAATTACAATTGCATTTCAGATTGAAACTTTCATGCAAAACCCACTAGAATTACATTTTTCTAACAAAAGGAAGAAATTGCCTGATGGCTGAATTCACCACTAATACAAAAATCTCCTGCTGGCATCATCTTCACCCAGTGCATCTTAGGATACTGCTTATTTTACCACTTAAATTGCACCCTGCCCCTCTCCCTTAAATAAAGGCCATTAAACCTTACCAGAGAAATGCAGGTATTAATCATTTGTGCTTTCCCATTCTTCCACTATCTATGCAAGTTGATTTCTCCTGGCGTTTTGATTGCAAGAGAAATATCCAGAGTTTCAAATATTCCCCTAGAGCTAAAGGAACACTCAGGGCATGAAAACTCTTCTAAAAAATACCACATTTAGGGAAGTAGAAAAGGAATAAGCTACCTAATCTCATGTGACAGATTATGAGAACTTAGCAAAAAGTGAACCCATTTTTTTCTCTGAAGGTGTCTGCCTTTCAACAGCACCTTCCAAGTGGAATAAGTGCTTCAAAATATTTATTAATCTCTTTTCATACTATTTACACTACCCACAGGCTATTGAAGGTTAGTAAAAGTATTCACACATGAAGCAAAAGGAATATACAGAGATAGTAATTTGCCCAAAATCATAAGCAGAGACTCTTTCAACATAGCCAGAAAAAAGAGAAATCTTTCCATGTCCCAGAATGTGCCTTAACCGCAAGACTATCCTTAGATGCAGCTTGGCCCTTCACAGGAAAGATTAATCAAATAATATCATTTTTCCTATATTAAATGTCTTTCACTGCAGTGGAACTTCATTGCACATACATCTGTAGGTAGAGGCAAGTTATAAATAATTAATACAATTACATACGATACATATCAAGCCTGTAATAAATTATGTATGCCAGTCTCATACAGCATCTGCTGGGATACTGTAATGTGATTTAGCAGATAAAACACACTGATTATCTAAAAGGGTTATCAAATTTTGAAGCTACATTAAATTACACATTGAGTCATTGTGTTTGTGGGGGTGCACATACTCCTATAGTTTCTGCGTACAAATCAATCGTATCGTCTGTTAAGCCCCTACACAGTGCATAACCCAGAGCACTAGACTGTGCAAGTAGTCAAAGCCCAACACAGCACAAAATAAATGAGTTTTAACACGCACTCTGGGCTTGGCCCTAAAAGCAGGATAGATGTAGTATGGACACTTTCTAGGAAGAAATACACAATTCAGGAACACATTATACACCAAATCTGCACTCCTCAACTGCAAACTGAAATAGCAGCTCAGTGTGTGTGCGCATGCACGTACATGCATGCCTGTTCATCCGAGTTCTCACCCATTTCTGCTGCAGACATACCACATTCCCCCCGGTACATCAGGTGTTTGGACCTCACTGAGCTGTTTGGCTGGCTTTTCATCATGGAAGCAATGCGGCAATGATCACTCATAAGAGAGCAAACACTCCAGGCAAAAATAATGCAGAAGAGCACTGTCTCCTCATATTACGCATTCATGGTATTTCTGATCCATCTCACACTTTGTAAGGCCAGGTGAAGGCTTCTTACACATAGTTCTGCCCATGCTGTGCATTCCTGACCTCTATGCCTGTGCTATTTTCTCTATTGCAAGGGCTGCGAGGAAAAGTCTGACAGGTTTCCTAATACATGCTAGCTAGGACCCAGCAACCTTTTTTTTTTTCTTTTTCCCCCCCTTTGCTCACAGACAAGAGTTTTTCTGGATACTCATGTGTTTCAATAGTAAAAATCTAACTCTGTGATACCGTATCTTTTATGCTGCTGGCTGAATAAATGAACATTGATCTAGTCCACTCACATTGTCAGTACAAAAGAACATGAAAGCTTTCACCCTGAAGAAGTGTTAGAAATCCTTCATACATGGCAAGGGTCCCGTGCACACCCAGTGCACCACACACACACCTCCCTACCATAATCCCATTAACTGACAGAACAGATTTCCTCAGATTATGTTCAGTATCTGGTCACTCAATTTTGGAAGGCAGCAGCAGAAACAGAAAGGATACTTAGGAGCACAAGGAAAAAAATAATAATAAATTAGACAGGAGCAATGACTTCCATACAGAAAATCCTTGCTTTATCCAAAATAAAGGATAAGGTAGAGGCATGAGAAACAATGAAGCATTATATAGCACATATCTGTCACACCTTGACATAGTAGGAACAAGAAAACTAGGATATTTTTACATGATGCATAGCCACCTGTGCAACTTACTACCACAGAGTAATACCGAAGCCCAGAGGCAGTATGCAAAATAAGATCAAACATTTAGTAAGGTAACAGAAACTGCTGCAGTCACAGCATGTACTTACTAAACTGTGTTTACGTATTTAAAGAAAAAAAACGCTTAAACCCTCTAAAACACGTGCAGAAGTACGAAGTAAGAAAAGATGACTGTCAACAGAGATGCAGTGGTTGGAGTGAGAACCTCCATCTTCAGCTCCCCTTTTAAATGTCAATTGTAGCAGCATTACTAATGTACTAATTTTGTTTACATTGCAGTCAGTCTGAGAAGTACTGCATCTGATGGTCTTCATGCCAAATTGAAAACCGACATTTTTCCTTCATGAACATTACCTTTGGTACTGACATTTATTGTATATTCCTCCATATGACAAATGAGAATGTCAGGTCACAGAAGCGCACCTGTTTTGGCTACCTGTTACTTCCAGGCTTAAAGAGAAGACTCTCCTTGCTAATTACTATGCAAAGTGAGATCACAGAAAGATAACGACAAGCAGCACAGAAGTTAATATATTTAGCATTTTTGCTGCACTGGGAGGGTCTGCCAACTCTGAGGGGTCTGAAATACCACCAACCTTCTCTGCACTTGAGTTCAGCTCTGCGTTCTCCACTCCAGTTCTCTCTCCCTTTCTCTGCAAGTGCCTTGCCTTGGATCTTCACAGCTTTTCCTACAACATCATTACTTGCTCAGAAAGAAAATATGAACAAAAGTTACCTGATCATTTCCCAACTGACTAGCTCATCCTTAAAAAGGATCATAATCCCACAGGAATTACAGACCAGGATCTCCAGATTCTATGTTATCCACCCACGTTGATTGGAGACGACTGCTCTCGCCACTGCAGGACCTTGTGAGCAGAGAGGACAATATACCATTCTATTACTAGTTCTACCACTAATCACTCCACCTCCCCTTAAAAACATTTACACATGTGTGGAAATGCTCAAACAGTTCACTCTAAGCATAATTCCCAGCAGAAATCCTGAAGTCCCAATTAGGGTATTCTGTCTGATGACAATTTGTATCAGCCAGCAGAAATCAGCACAGAGAAAGAGCAACTCCACTCAATGGCACTGATTCATCAGTGCCCTATTTAGTCAAAAGTGAATTAATTTTTTTTTTTTTTTTAGGGTTTGCTTGGTTTGAGGTTTGGTGTTTTTGTTTTGGGGGGTGTGTGTGGAAGGTGTGTTAGGGTGGTTTTTTAGTTTTTTTTTTTTTTATCCCCTTCATAATTTGCAGAAACCACCTGCTCCTGTCTCCCTGGGTGGATCAAATCTCTATGAGCTTGGCCTGCCAGTCATCTATGCCCACATGAAGTAGCACCAGATAGTACTATGGACCACACTAAGTAAGTCCTAAATAACCACCTCTCTTCAGATTAATATCCTAAGCATTCCTGAAAAGTAATTTTCACATTTACTCAGTGGTGAATTATCTTGCAGAGTTACTAGGTGGAGCTGGAGCACACATAAGAGCAGCTGAAGTTATGTGGATTTAGAATAATACCCTAATGGTGCACGTACAGCAGGTCAGAAAATATAATTTTTAAGCTTCAGAAAATTACTTTTTGGCAAAAATTGTAATACTGACATATTTATATTACCAGTTGCTACCACAGGAAATCAGATCCTTAAAAATTTACTCTTAACAACAGACTCCTGAAGCATATATTTCACAATATATCATAGTCTCTCCTCCAGGCTAGAGAGGTAGCACAGCCTGGGAGTTACTGGCCACGGGGCAGAGATGGCTGTCTTGCTGCCAGTCAGAGAGCACTCAGATAGGAAGCCACCAAATAGCTTCTCCTTTGTCATGCCATGTCTACACTGCAGTAATTACATTATTAGTCAAAATATATTTATTTTTGAAGGAACGAATTCAGATTTTCTATGTTTTGTTTTTTTTGGTTTTTTGTTTGCTTTTTGGGTTTTTGTTTTTTTTTTTTTAGCTTTTTCAACAAAAAAATTTATTGGGTCAACATTTTTCCATTGTAAAATAATTTTCTCTAAAATCTCAAATGCCATTAGGTCAAGTTCCCGAAAATCTTCCTATTTGTGATGGTACTACTGTTTTGCCCCATATTAAATTGAAACAGTTATCAGGTGTGAGCTTCTGACATGCTGAAAGAGACTGATGGATCATTCTGGTCCAAAGCCATCTCTGCATTCTGTCTTGGTCCTTGATTCATTTGTGGGTTTGCAATTGTACAGGGGGAAAGTTAATTCGGTGAAAACAAAGAGCAGTTTCCCTCAGGAGGTTCTAGGAGCACTATTCCTCAGGACATGAGGAATGAATTGAACAAAGACGAGGAACAGAGACAAAAAATTATAATGGGTGATCCTAATGGCTCTGCTTAGCACATGTTTGTATCTCCCTGGTACTCGAACTTCCCTGCTTTTCACATTCATGTTCCTTCCACACCCCTGGAGCACAGACAGTCCGTGTGTCTCTCTCAAACAGCCTTGCAATACCTCACACTGGACACTGCACCTTTTCTTTTCAAATTACAGGAAAGGGCATGGATCTTCCGTACCACTGAGGTCAGGCTTCCAGTCTCTCTTAGGAGCAAAACCACATACATCTCTGTAAGTGGTCAGTAACTTCTGTACCTCTTAGAAAGCTTGTATGCAGCTATTGTGGCCATCATACAGAATCCCAATCTAAAGCATGATCCAGTGAGGTGGTTAGTGACCTCAATTCCTTCTGAGTTCATGGGTTTATACTGAATAAAAAAAATAAGTCTCCTCCTTACTTGCAGTCATGTTATTTCCATGCTTGCAGAGGTATACAACAGGAATTAAAGTTCAGTATCTCTGAGGAGTCTGGCTTCAGACCTTTCAAGCTCTGTGGACGAGGACTAGGTGTCCTGATTTCTGTACTAGGGTGGACACACTTGGGATAACAAGCAAAAAATAATAAAGTCCCACAAGAAAAGTTAGATAATGCGATTTCCTACATAATAATCTAACTAAAGACATTTTATCTGTTCAGTAACGGACCCAACCCTCAGAGCCTTGTCCAAAACCTAGCTAACCTCTGGAAATGCTTGTTTAAACCTGGAGTGCCTCTCTTACGCTTTTCTTTTCTACTTTATAACTTAGTCACACACTCTCTTGTATGTGCCCTTGGCTGAAACATTGTCCGCTATTGTAGCAAAGCTATACAAGGTCCTCTGGGTCAGTTGTTCAACACTGAAGGACAGGAGGGGAAAAGGCCCCAAATTCTCTTGAAACAAAGGCAATTTAAAGAGTTAGGAAAGCTTTATTGAAAATTTAAGCTGGTGCAGTGCACTGGACATTACATTTCTACTTTTACAAAAAGCTGTGGAGGACTTCTATTGAACAAATATAAGCACAAACATATTGCACACTTTATCCAATCTTGAACTTGTTTTTTGCACATAATCACAAATTCTGATTAATAATCTCACTGAGAGGCAGAAGATATTATTTCTGAAGCCTGGAAAGGGAAAGTAGTTTCCCTGCAATAATCCCAGAGGCCAGTAGCAGAGCCTGAACCATTACCTACTTCTACCAAAGCCCTGCCAGACACAGCTTCATTTTTCTTCCCAGCAAGTGGTTGGGATTTTGGTTCACTAAGTAATGCTGTGGCATTTGCTCTTGTAATGCTGCAGTCAGTGCAGGTTACGGCTACAAAGTTCAACAAGTTACATTGCACAGCACACTGGCACTTCAATGGAAATCTGCAGGAGTATTTACTGTGCCAGAATCTACTTAGCACAATAGACTGGGCACAACCAGCATCTTCAGGAAGATGAGAGGAAGACCACAAACAGTATCTTCCACCAGTACAAGAGATTTCAATCAAGAAACCAGAAAAGAAACTCATATGTAGACTTGAAAAGCTATGGAATAAAGTAAGTCACCTTCAGTGGGGTTTACCAAGTACAGCTCCATGTCAGGAGAAACAGCAGATGTGAAATGTAATTACCCCCCCCAACTCTGTTCATGGTTTACAAACTAGGACTGGCATGTAAACAAAGAGACTGAAAAAAAGCAGGCAGGAGCTATTCAAATAATGAACAGTTCTGTTTTATCACCACTGTTTGTTTGAAAACCCAGTCTACAACTAGCTGGAAAATGCAGGGGCTGCCAGACTATGAAGCAGACCCGAATTAACAGCAAGAGCAATAGCTAAGATACTCTGCACAGTCAGTTTATTTCTATTTATTTACAGCTTACACATTTTTTACAAAAACTATATCTGTCCATGGAAACAAAATTGTCTGCATTATTCTGCATCCAAAGGCCTCATGGCATTTTACAAAAGAAAGCAGCACCATTAACTTCTTTTTTACAAAGGAGGAAATCTAAAGCATAACAATTTGTCTCAGACCAGCAGTGGCAGAGTTTAGTTCTGCTGCTCCAGCCTTTGCCCATACTGTCTTTCTCATATCTCTGTCCCTTTTCCAAGTATGAACAAAAATTATTTCTTCAGTGCTTCGGTGGGACTGAGCAAGAGATAAATGCAATTTAACCTAAAGGTGGTGGGACGTAAGATCTAGAGAAGCTGATCAGATTAGGCAGACACCTAGCCATTAAACTCTAAAGAGGTTTGTGGCAAAACACATGTGATGAAAGCAAAACATTAATCTGCCAGTTAAACATAATACACCACAGTCATGATACTTATGCAGGTGAAATAACCACAGAAGTCACCAATGCAGGATTTGCATTTATTTTAAATAGCTATTTAACATTTCTCAAGAAATTATAAAACAGTGTTTGTATAAATAAGAATCACTCCATTGGGAAACATGTATCATTGAGGCCTCCTTAAAAATTTAATACAGCATTGAAGATGTTATCCACAGTATTTGACCAGGATGGTGAAAAGACATTTTAACTGGCACAAATGTGCATCTGTTGTGTTCAGACAGAGCACCACCACAGATCACACAGGCATGCCCTGTTTCCTCCCTCTCCCCTTGCCTAATTTGGACCTAATTAGAAAGTTTGTCAATTGCCAAAACAGCTTCCACACACTGAGCTGCTATTACCATACAACAGTTCCTCTTCATCCCCTGTAGCTTGGCTTTAGCATGCTGCAAATCATGAGCTCACTACTTTCCTCTACAAGCTCCAACAGCAGCTCAGGGAGGCAAAGGAATTAGCAGCTACCCAGGACTACAGCTGCCCAATCCCTCACATTATGAGAACCTCATTCTCAGTTTGCCAAGCTATGAAAACATGACTTGGCAGGTTCAACAGTTTTCTGTGAGGAAGCTCTAGGACTTTCACACTTGGGACCAAGAACTTGAATTTAGCAGATACACAGCACGGGTACCCAGGATGCATCTTGTAGGCCAAGTTCTTGTATTAGAAAAAACTTCTTGCTGAGTATTACAAGTATAATGCCATTAAAGCTTAGTAGCTGTAGCTGCGCTCTAGGATGGAACTCTCACAGCCTTGCCCCTGGCAAAATTAGTTATTAAATATCTTCTTAGACCAGAAAGAAAAATTGTGCCAGCATGTCATATAGACTGTTGCCAAAAGTAACTCCTTGTAGATTTGACCATACATTTCCACCTCCCTCCTCTACAGAGGACCTGGCAGTCACGAGGCTGCAATGAACTAATTAACCTTCAGATCCTGTTAAATGCAACATGAAATCTCTCCACAAAATTTCAAGTCCAATACTTAAGATGCTCATTCAGTATGGTGAGGATTGAGGTCCAATCCCTTCCCTAAATCTTGCAAGACTTTGGTGCTCTGTATCAGTCATTACAACACAATTTGCTTTTTCGAAGTGTGCAGCATATGTCTGTGTCTCACTACTTCATCACAGGCAAGCATGTCTTCTTGTCTCTCACTTCTCATGAAACATTTTATAAATTCTTTCCTTTGCAACAATGCTAAATGGGAATGTTTCTGAAATTTGAAACAAGTTCAATAGAACAACAATCTTGCTTCCCTCCTAGTTGTCTGCAGCATTTACAATGGATAATCTGTGGAAACAACTGAGGTATTTTCACAGCCAGATAATGAAAAAGGCCAGAGTTTAGCATTAAAATACCTGGCAGAGCATCTTGGCTTTTTATATGTTGCTCTCAGTAGTAAAAGATAGGTGAAAGATATATGCACTAAACTAAATTAGAAAAGGGAAAAAAAAACCCCCTAAACAATCAAGAATGATGCTGTAGCATTCTTCCTGGTGTGTACAGCAGCCCTAGGCTGTGGTAGGAATGCCCAGAGCTATATGTGTGCAATTTTGTAATGCTTGCTGAAGTTTACAGATCAGGAAGAGCCAAGTTCTGTACACAGCCAGGAAAGGAAATAATGAGTTGTGACATGTGACAGAAGCAGAAGATTTCAAGTTGGTGACACTCTTTCAGGTGTGCCAAGAGAGTGCCCAAGCTCTTGATGGGCCGCAGGTAGCCCTTTCTTGCACACCAGCCCTGCTCCGTTTGCCTCCGACCCGACTTCTCCTCCGCAAGCAGCTACTGCCTCCTTTCCAAAGCACCCTGAGCCTGAAGGCAGCAGCAGAACGAGCATCAGTGACACAAGGCCCTGAAGCCCTGGCAAAGGGAGAAAGCACAGGACTGAGCAGTTCTCAGTGATCCTGCAGGACTGCACTTCAGTGTGTCCCACACCCTGATGCCTCAGAGTCCTTAAGTGGCTAAAAACACCCCTAGGAATCCTCTTCAGAGATGTAATGCAATGAGCACTGGCCCTATTACAAGGTTTAAAACAGACACAGCAATACAGTTGACTGCCAAAACTCACCGTTGCCTTTCTGCATCTTCACACCATGGTTCCCAGGTGCCTAAAAATTCAGTACCCCCATCTCTGCTTAACCCCATTTCTTCAGACCCTCATTTCAAAGCCATAAGTCTGTGTTACCAAATTAGAGAGCAGTTTAGTTGTATTTGTCCTGTCAACTTCGTCACTCAAGTAGCCTCTGTAGAAGGCTGGAAACACACATTGACATTTACACTGCCATGAAAAACACAAGGTATTGGAGTGCTTCAGTGAAGAGGTAACCTTAATAGCTTTCAAAGCTGAACTAAAGCATGGGAAAAGAAGATCGTTTCATTAAAATCACTTAGCTGTCAGTGCAAGCTCCAGAATTATTCTCTCTCCTATTATTATTATTATTAAATTATTCTTAATAAAAATTCTTATTAAGGGAGCAACTGCCATTCACTTGGTTAAAAAAAAAAAAAAAAACCAAACAAAAAAAAGACACAAAAAAGCAGAGACTATTTAAAATGCTGCTGCAACAGCAAATATCACCTCTGGCATATATGTCCTGGAAGAACAGAGCACAATTTGGAATACCTAATTGAAATGTGCTACAGGAGATAAGGCTGGCTGCAGAGACTGACATTTAAAAGCGGGAGACACCAAACAAGACATGAAATATCACTGTTGCTGCCTCAAAGCAGAAAGCCACTTTCACAGAACTGAAGCTTTCTCCTCCTCATCCCTTCCCTCTCCCCAGCTCTGACAGACGCAGCAAGCAATTAACCCCTTCCCTAATGTCACCAGTAATACCACCCCCACAGAAACATTCACGGTTGGTACAATTTTGTGTAGTTGTTCCCTCCTGCAAATCATGCAGCCCTGCATGAAGCAGCTTGTTCTCCCTCTTCCCATTCCCATTGTGCAAAAGCTTTTTTCTTCCCCAACATGTCAAAATGTCAAATTCCAGCACACAAGATGCTGGAAACCAGGCTCTGCTCCTGCCTAACACTGCACGCCCCCCTGTGCACCCTGATCTGCTTCTGCTTACCGGTCACCGAGGAGAGCTAGGAAGCTCCTTCACAACTGGAAGAGAATCTAGGGATGGTGCCAGAATACCAGGGCTGAGAAAAAACCCTTGGCACACAAGTGACATTATGAACTGTTTGGTTGCTCAGACTTTTGCTGCTTTTGCTGCCTTAGTCAGAAGGAGCACTTTGAGCCATCTGATCTGCTGTTGTGGGCAAGCAGCACGAGAAGTAAATCCAGCAGATTCCATAAATGCACAGGTTACACCAACCACACTTCAAGCAAGGACTTAATTAGAAAGTTACAGTTCATTTAAAAAGCACCAATTATTTATTTCAACTACGTATTTTTCTCTATGCCAGGATAGCAAGGCAAAGATTAGGATGCACATCAGAGTCAAGCACCTTGTGCTGCTCAGTGAAACATCCCAGTGTCATTGAAGGAACAACCTTAGTTAAAAAGCTGGTTTTGAAAAAGCTGTCAGAAAGCATCCTGTGGAGTTTCTGAGCCATTGGACTGTACATGCCAGCAGACCGATCACCAGTCTTGAGCTAAATGGGAAATCCTAGCCCAAGAGAATTGAGATATTTTTAGATTCAAGATTCAGATTTTTGGTTTCGGGTTATGGACCAACACTTTCTTTCATGTAGCTACAGTTGGTATCTCCTTGCTTCCCTGAAACAGGATGGGCCAAAGAAGGAGGTTCCTTTGAGTCAAAGAGAAGATACACAGTGTGGAAAGATCCACTGGTTAACCAAAGAGAGTTCACAGACCTGTTTTCCTGAAGCTGTTCTAGTCACCCCCAAGCAGGCGAAGCAGCACTGCACTGCACGTACTGCCAACTGAGAAGGTTCTGCTCTACCTTATAATTATGAACATTAACAGCTGTGCCTTTACATGAAACCAGTTTGAAGATCAGCTTGTGACATATATTCCACCCTCCCTTAATGGCTTTCAGCTGCAAGATGAAGAGCAAAAAAAAACAGGGAAAAAAAAAAAAGCTTTGTGAAGGTTTGTGGGTCTAAATGAACTGGTTTCTCTCCTTCTAGATAGTCACTGAGCTTAGGCTCTTTTGGGGTAAGCTCTTGGCACCATTCTGTGTGCAGAGCAAAGCACAAGCGATAGAGCATGACTGGAGCCAATAGGAAATAGAGCAATACAAATAAAGCATAAAAACAACAACAAATTTCATAAACATACAATGAAATGGTGAGATTTCAGATCCTACCTCATTGCTGTAATGTAAAAGGAATGGGGGGGCAGGGCGCAGGAGGAAGCACAAGGGAAAACATATACACAAAGGTAACAGAGGTAACAACAGAAAATCCCTGCCCCTACAAGCTAATTGTTCATCAATCAGTATTCACTCTGTGTTCTTTAAAAAAAAAACAAACAAAAAAAACCCCCAAAACAAAAAACAAACCAACCAACAAATAAGAAACTTCTAAATGACGCATTTCACAATCAGGACTTTAAAAGAGAGTTTGCTGGAATGCATGTTGCTTTGCTTTCCAAAGTCTCAGAAGAATAACCACTGATCTGTTCTGAAGAAGAGGTGCAATAACTGTACTGCAGGCTTAGTACATTACCAATGCAGCGAGGAGAACACCTGTTCAGCTGACTGCTTACATGCACCAGTTGGAAGGACAGGGCCATCTACATTGCTGTCTATGCTCAGCTTTGAGACATCTATCAGACCACAGGTCCATCTGCCCCAGCATTCCTGCTCCCACAGTGAGCCATAAAAGCATGTCTAAGGAAGAGTAAGAACAAGGCAAACAACAATAGTTCTATCCTCCCACTGTTTTCAACTCAGACTTGCTGTGCAGGGTGTTATTCCTTTGCATTTTGTAGCACACTGTTTTTCTCTTCCATTAAAACCCTATGCCCGGTTCTAGAGCAATTTTGTCCATAAAACCCAATACACAGAACTAGTGAACTATATGGATGGACCCTCAAATAGCACTTCCGGGTGGAAAACTTGGTATACAACATAACACAGAACAGAAACACTCAGAAGGCTCATCAACTCCTGAACCACAGCATTTCAAAGGTGCATAATAGAAATACTGCTCATGTGATAGAAATATTTCTCATATGATGCACCCCTGCCTCATAATAAATAGTCTCGCAAATCAAGGGAGGTTTATCTTGAGAATGTCTTAACTGTATCCCAAGAAGATATGCAAGACAACTACATGCAGACCAAAGACTGCAAAGTCAGATATTGAAGGCATGCAACTCTTTTCACAGGAGGATTTGTAATAGTGAACAAGTGCCAAACATTTTGTTTTTATATTCCTCAGCAACATGGGTCACAAGTTTCCATTAAAACCTGCCATTGGAAGCAGGTGGCCAGCTTCTCTGTACGTAAGCCAAGCCCTGCCAGAACCATCATTCTTCTCCTGCCCTCCTCCACACTCCAAACTGAAGTACTCCTGAACAAAAAATTCAGTCTCTGCTCTGTGGTTAACAGTATTTGGATGTGCTGCCAGCACACAGTGGGCTATTTCAAAATCAGGGAAGGAGCATGAGGGACAGGGGGTGCTCCACACGTCCCGGTACAATACTATAATGTTTAAGATCTCTGTTAGCAGACACCTTGCCAACCCCAGCTCTCTTTCAGTACCAATTTCTGCCACCATAACCTGACACCACATGGAACACACTACAAGACCAGAAAGTCTCTCTCCAGAGACATTCAGCTCAAGATCCAAATGCAGGAATGACACTGATTACACCAGAAATCTGACACAGGACAGAAAAAAAATGAGTGCAGTGGCATCAGCGAAGTCAGGAGAGAAAATACTCCTCAGATTACCTCAAGTCATTTGCCTTGGCTGGCTCACCTACAGGAGCAGAAGTACTAGGAAGTGTGTTAGCAATCTTCTCAGAGATTCAAGTGTAGCTACACAACTGGAAGACAAGGAAGGGATGAGACCGGGGTTCAGATACATTGGCAGATTGACATAGTCCTAAACTGACTCCAGAGTAGTCATCCATCAGGAATAAGGTACAGTAGCACAGCAGGGTATGCAGGAGCCCAGGAAATGGGGAGAGGGGTGGGGAAAGATCATGTGTGCCTGAGCATGACAGCCTGCCTATGCTTTCCCCTACCTGCAGTTAATATTACAAGCTCTTCATTTCTGCCAGTGCCTAACTCATCCCATTTGAAAAGCCTCTAGTTCAACAGCAAGATATCACTGAAATTGCTGCTGGGGCTTTATTGAGGCACAAGTTCATATCCTCAGTACCCCAGTCCATGCTCTTGGACATCCTATAAATAGATTCAAGTAAAATCACACCTTATTCTCTCCAATCTCTTCTATTAATCCCTTTCCTTTGTTCTTCTATTTTAAATAAACAAGAAGCCCCCTTGCTAGTCACGTTCCCAGAAATTACTGTTATTTTAGGAATGGTTTTGAAAGTGCCCACAAGGTAGGTCCTTCTACAGGAGCTTAAGGACAACCATATATTTTAGGTACCAGTTTGAAGTATAGCTTATTTTCTGCAGCCCCTGCTTGATTCTGCATCCCCTAGGATCACTTCAAATCAGGGTGATCTCAGCAGCTATTTCAGGCTCATGCTGCAGTGGGGCTGGTGAGAGAAATATCTCCTAGTTTTAATCTCTCTGCTAATTGTGCAAGTAAATCAGGAAAGGGTATGGGGGGCCAACATGTGCACTGTGCAGTATAAACTTGTCCACCTTATTTTTCAGTAGCTTCCAGCTCTTACTGCCCCCCCCCCCTTTTTTTTTAACTGCTTATGGATGTTGGCAGGAAGGAAAGGCAAAGGGAGTAAAAAAAGATAATTTAACATGGCTACATACTTTTTTTTTTCTCCTCTTACTAACTGAAGTCCTCTCCAGTGAGACCATTTTAGATGGATGTGGCTCTGGAAATACACTGGACAATTAAAGTGGACTCACCAGACTACTTTGAAGAAAGCAGCCCTCCCGGAGAGGGAGCTTCCTCTCACCTCCAGACTTGCATCCCATCAAAGAAGTGAGCATCCCCATATATCAAGATAGCCTAAAATGATAAGGGATTGGCTTCCATGAATTCTCCCTGTTTCCATGTATCTGTACTCTCGTCCCTAATCATCCTTACAGAGACTTCTTCTTTCAGTAGGTTTGACTAGTATCAGCCCTTTCATTGCCTTCACTTCCCAGGATGTTGGAGATTCTCCCAGCTGTGCAGAGCCATTTTAGGTCCATGCAAAGCACACCCTAGCAAATTAGCTTTAAGTGCATTCAGTAAATCACTATGAGAGACTATTAATAGAAACAGTGCAACCGAGGAAGGAGGGGAACTAGGGAACTACCAGGCACTCCACAAGAAGCATGGAAGTCCTGTAATATCAGACAGAAGGGACCAGGGGAAGCCACAAGGGGACAACTAGTAAGCAGAGGTCAGCACCACTATGAGGTTGCACCACACCATTATTTGAGGGAATAAGTGGTAGGATTGGCTTTCCCTTCTCTCCTACTGAAAGGCTAAGAAGCATCAAGAAAGAATCAACGCACCTGAGACAGCCATGGCATTAAGTCTCTTCCAGCATGAGATGACCTTTCAGAAAAATACATTGGAAACACTGATAGTCACTGAACACAAATGCAATTACATGGTGCTGCCAGTCAGAACAAATAAATGACCACACTGTATGGCAGCCACGGCAGCAGGTGAAGCAGAACTTACCCAGCCCAGGAGGCTAGGCCTTAACCAGCAACTTCAGAGCTCTTACTGTCATCCAGGCTTTTCTTCCACTCCAGATGACTCAGTGCAAGTTTTCTGATATTCTAGGGATGTTCCTGTCTTCACCTTTAAGCTGGCCTTATTTATTGTAGGATGTCTTTTTTTGCGGTGGGTTATGCCTATGGGTTTGCTTTTGCATACCAAGCAGTGCCTGTTAGCATATTATCACACTAAGGCTCAGGAATGCCTTAGCTCCTTACTGGGGATGAGGGAGGATTTGTTTAAGAACAGAAAGGGTGACAAAGCTCATACCCAGTTCTCATCACCTTCTACCCTCTTTAACACATAGCCATCATTGTGCTGTCTGTGACATTCAGTTTGGCCTGGGCCTGCCTTTTACTAGGAAGCTGAGAGCAGCAGCAGGTAAAACAACATAAGGACAGCAGCTGTCTGAGGAACTTTCCTACATCTCCACCCACATGGAGCTGCTAAGTAAACACCAGCTCACACAGTCGTGACTGCCAAGCTTAGCAGGTTATTCCTCCTCCTCCCTCAGCAGCCTCCTTCCCAATATCTTCCTGTCTACAGGAAGAAGATTTGCAAGTGAAGCTTTGGCTACTCATCACATATCATTCCCCCACACCTCAGACTGCTTTGTGAAGCCTGGGGGCAAACAGGGTCCTCCTGCCCTCGGCCTCTCTCCACCTCTCCCTCCTCACCATCACCTTTTTCACCAGCATTTTAGTCTCAGCAATGTCTGTCAGTGAGCCAAAGCTCACTGAAGTTATTGAGCAACTGAGATCAGTTCAACAAATTCATAGATTCTTTAAAGGAAGGGAGACTTACGCAATAGAGCTCACCACCATCCCAGCTGAAGTCTGACAAGTAGTTTGTACAACCATGGCCTTCCTCTAAATGCCAGGTCAGGATGCTAGGAAATGTGCCTTCTATTCCTGGATTGGCTCAAGACATATACAATGACAGACAAGCCATTTAACCTCTCCCTGTTTGTTTTTCCTGCCTAAATAATACTAAAAAAAATTAAAAAGTGATCAGCTAGGACTTTGTGACTCAGCTATATCCAGAGGGCAGCTAGAGGTTCATGGGAGCAGTGGGCACAGAAGGCCAGTCCTTAGCCTTATTGCTGGAAACAATACAGTGATTCATGCATCAGCCAGCTCATCACCAGAGAGACCCTCCCTAAGTCACTGAAGTCTTCACAGTGCTCCAAACAGCTGCAGATGAAGGACAACTAAGAACTCTTCTGTGTGCCATTGTAGGGTTTCCAATCTTGTTTCCTGCCAATAGATCTTTCTTAGGTCTGTAAGGCTCTAATGAACACTGTCAAACTGACCTGTACTGGGTGAGCTACTAGCAGTGCGGCTAGACAAACTGGACCAAATGGCTTCTAGTAATAAGCCTTCTGGCCATCAGAGGAGAAGGTCTCCAGTAAAAGTTAGGAACTTCAGAGAAACCCTGCGGTGGAGGTTCAAGCCTGTCCCTGCAGGTTTTGCTGACTTGACCACCTAAAATAATAAACCAGATGGAAGCTCTGATTTCATAGGACAAGAGCAGTGTGTGAAAGTGAACAGTGGAGACAAAGCAGTGTGGCAGGGAAGGGAGATAACTCATGGGATGATGTTCAAAGGAGGACTCCAGGCTGATTGGAGGAAGAGTTGCCAGAATCCTTGGTATAGAGGGAGCAGAGCATGTAATGAAGACAGAAAGATATCCAAGTGCAACAAGGAGTGGGGCAATGAAATTAAGAACAATCTTCCTATGAAAGGACAGTGCCTTTCAGAGTCAAGCACTTGCGATCTGCCTAAGAGAAAGAACACTTTCACATCCATTCGAGCAGCTATGCCTCTCTCCAGGGCTGGGCACAGGTTCACTCATGACACAGCTCCAGCTGGGTCTGTGTGCCCAGGCCAGTACCCAGAGCAGAACTCAGCAGAAAGGTAAGAAAGGATTTTTCAGGTCTCTATAACTAGCATTATGCGATCTTCTTAGCAAGAAGAAAATGGTAGATGAATCTCTAATACTTTTTCATAATATTGGGAGTAGAAGTAGTGACTAAAATCCCAGCCTTTCCAGTGAGCAATATACCCATAAAAATTCTCTGCAGCTCTATTCAAGATCAGAGCACCTACCAGTTAAGTCTATACAATTATTATATTTGTATTTTAGAGAGGGTAGTATAAAGCAATGGTACAAAGGAACAGACAGAGTACAAAGATTTCTAAAGACTAGGTGCTCAAACTCAGAAATCTAAACAATTTTCAGAGGTCATCAATAAGCAAAGCTCCAGATGCTCTTAAACTCTGAAAATGCAGCTATCATCATGGCTGCCTACTTACATAATAGAAGCACAAAAAAAAAAAAATCCTGCTAACCGCCTCTAACTTGCTTCTACTTCTTTTCCCATATTAACAAGTGGAATGTCTACAGGACTCTTAACTTCAAAGAGGCTGAGATAACACATAGGGCTCATTTAGCCTGTGTAGGAGGGGAAAAGAAGTTACTTTCAATTAAATGATAAGACAAATATTTCAAGGAATCAACTCTTTTTTCCTTAAATTATAGCCCTAATTCAGTCATTACACATAATTATTAAATTTGCTCAAAATTATTAGATAGGCTTTACTTACAAAAGAGAAATAAATGGGGCTACTAATGTTTGCATGTATCATTTAAAATAAAGACCGAAAGTTCTTCTGGGTGTGCAAGACTGTGGGTGCATGTGCACACATACCCATTTCAGAAGGTTACATTTTGCAACACACTGAAGAGCTAATGGCAGATGCCAGCTAAGTGTACTTGAGGTTTTGATTGGTGCTATTCACAAGGACCATGTTGGGTGATCTAGTATAGGTATTTGTGTTTAATTAAAAAAAAAAAAAAAAACAACAAACCAAAAAACCCCAAAAAACAAACACCAAAAAACCCCCACAAACTAAAACAACACACCAACAAACAAGGAGAATTTGAAGCAATAAAAGAGTTATTTTTGATAGGCAAGATCAGCAGTGCTACAGGCAATGCAACAGCTGGATAGAACAGACTACAGTGAAGTTTGGAGAACTGATCAGAGTTATTTCCTATCAGTAAAAATAGACAGTGAAAAGGTCTTTCATTATGAACTCTGCCACTAGGACATATGCAGTAACATATATATTCCCCTTATTAGAAACTATTTGCTTCACTAGTGGTCACAACTGTCACATTTGAAAGGTGTAATCTTAAGCATGTGGGAAATTTTATTTCTTAATTATCAGGAAAAATACATCCATTTCAAAATTCATTTTTTCCTCCTCTACTCCACTCAAATATGATGTACTTCAACATAAAATATGATGTACTTCAACACAAAATATGATGTACTTCAACATGATTTTTATAAAAGAAATAAAAAGAACAGCTGAAGAAGGATGCTTGCTGTGCAAAGCAGTAAGCTTTTCAGGTCTTACGAAACCAACAGACTCTTACATATTCACTAGTATACTTATTGTAAGTATTTATAACTAGATAGAGAGCTGCTCCTAGATGCTCCTAAGGATCTCAAAGCAATTATTAAACATTACATAGCCCTCTTGTAAAGTGATGGTTACTCCTGGTTTTGGAGAGGCACAGAAGGTTGAAGCAACAGAAGCCGTGCAACGGGCCAGCAGCTGCACTGGGGGACAGACAGTGCAGGAAGACCGACAGGCACTGTGGCTGGAAGCAGGGCTGTCTAGCTGTCAGAGGAGGCGACTGGCCTGGCATTTTGAATGCCCAACACCAACATGCACCAAATTAAGCAAGCTATTCACCTACTGCAGAAACTGCAGAGAGATTGCTGACAACTCAGAGTGTGATAATCCTTGTTTATTCAGCAAGGCCACTTAACTGGAAGGGGTGACACACCAAGGGCTCACCACAATTAACCGACACATTAATTGACAAACCATTGCCTCTGGCTTGCTTGCTGTCGGATGCTGAGGTCCTCACGGACTCCTTGGCTGCCTGCTAGCCATCGACACAACGTCCTGCTGCAGCTCACAGGCTGTCCTGGGGAGACAGCGCTTTGCAGGAGGATTCACCAGAGAACCTGCTTGTGTAACTTCACTGCTTCAGCCCGTCATCTAGTCCAGGACTTCTGCAGAAGGAAAGCAGCAGGCTCCATTTGGAGCTCTGGGAAGGCAAAATGGAGGCTCTACGGCAGTTAGGGACTGAAGGAGAATATTAAACACTCCATGCCCAATCGGGCATCTTTTCAAATTAGCCTGACTGCCTTATTTGCTCTATTCAGACAGAACAAAGAGCTGAAATGTTACAAAGCATCTGCAGCACTTGAGCCCAACAGGCACCCTCCCCCTCCTGCCAAGCTAGGCCATCGTTCTGTAACACTCATGCAGAAAGCAAATACAGGCAAAATGGGGTATGAGCACCTCTCTGCTAATCTTCCACCACACGGTAACATCCCTCACACCACATGCCAGTTTCCAGCAGAACCACTCCAACCACAATAGCTTTCTGTGGCTACGATCCTTTATGTATAAAGGCTTTCAATTAAAAAAATAAGGCTTCCCTTTTTAATCGAGAACTAGCAAAGATCATCTCACCAGATAAACCACCTGTAATTATTATAAGACACACAAGCCTCATTTTTAAATCAAAATGGGAACAAATGTGTTAAATGCACAGGGGTGGTTTGACTCAATTCAAGGATAAGTCAGCAAAAATCTACAGCTCATGATATACAGAGGGCCAGAGGCTGGAATTATCTCATAGGCCCTTTGTGGCTTTAAATTAATAATTTTATAGAACTTTTTTTCTCTGACACTTCACCTTCCCAACCTACATGCATGCACACTCCTCAACCCATCTAGTCAACATATGCCTGTGCCCAAATTAAACCATGGAAACTACGGATATGAAACAAATGCATAAACAGCACTCCCTGCTCTGCCCCATCGCTGTGCACATTCCTCCCAGCCCCAGCTGGCTCACCAAAACGTAAGCACTGGCACTTACAGGCAGGTATCCAGTACAAACTGAAGCTAGGGTTTTCCACAGAGCAGCCATAAGAACTTTCTTGCAAACAGGGCAGGAAAGTGTAACGAGTTCAGAGCATTCAGAGCAAGCACTGTTTAATTAGGGCAGTACGAACCATTGCAGTTTATTCAACACCATGATCACTCCAGAATTCCCCTGCAGAGCAGCAAGGTTTGCAGCAAACAGTCCTTTCCCCTGTGGGATGTTTTTCAATAAGAAAGGAGAAACAGAAGAAAGCACATGTGGCAGAAAGGGCCAAGCGTGAAAGGAAGGAGAGACTCCTTTGGAATACTAAACTGAATTTGGGAAGGTAATTTTCAAATCAGAGCACCCTTTCCACCACCTAAATATAACCTAGAAAGCAGGTCATTAGCCTCTGCTATCCATCTGATACCAAACACCATGAACTTCAGCAGTGAGGAAAAAGTAGCACTGGCATCAGTGATCAATCCATTAAAGGATGTGTCCCCCATTTTTCGCTCACCTCAGATCCAAAGAAACCCCTTTAAGAAAAGCCTGCTAAGCTCAGCAAGACACAGGCAGGGTAAGCCAAGGTGTGACTCTGATGTGCTTCTTCATTACCCGTGCCACTGATCCTTCACAACACCAACACACTCCAAAATTCCCTCTCCTTCCAGCCCACCACCTTCCCCGCCCTTCTTTAGAAACCCTTTGTCTTTGACTTGCTTGAATTACACATCTCCCACTCCTGCTGGAAAAAGAAAGGCAGGAAGCACTATGAATGTCCAACTAGTTTAGAAAAGCTAGTGTTGATTTAGACAACATCAGATGTCTGTGTAAGGCAGAGCTATTTGTTTACATCCTGCACACTGCTTGTTACCCATCTCAACAGCATCCCATACTACTGCCTGCACTGGAACAGCCTCAAGGCCTCTACAGTGTACCAACTCTTTGTCTTAAGAGTTACCACATGCTTTCTCTAACTATGGTAGACTAAGAATTCAAGATCTTGCACTGATCTGTTCACAGCTTTTGTTCAGTCACCTTGAAAACAGCTGCTGTCTAAGTGTTGCCATCATTTACTTACAACTAAAGCACTTTCCTCTCCTTTAGAGTTTTCCTCTTAAAAAAAAAAAAAAAAATAGAATAATTATTTAACATAAAACAATCCTGGAAAGGTACACATTTTGAAAGATAAAGTTTCAGTGACTGCTGTTAGTTGATGCATTCAGAAAGACTTACTCTTTCAAAACCACATTTTGAAATGTGGTTTGTGAAGGAACTGTGTCAAGATGTCTTCTGATGAAGAGTCTTTGAGCCCACCAGATACCAATGTCTCCACTTTCTGGGCTTGCAGTAACAGTTGCCTGTCTTCTCAGAGGAATAAGTTTAGGGCTAAGTTGACTTAGTGAATATTTTTGAGTGGGAATTCATATGAAATGACTATGATAGGAGAGATGACCATATGACCCAAGCAATGTTTTCCAGAAATAAAGGCTTTGATAGTTTCACATCATGAAGTACATGCTAAGGAGGAATCTCAATCTCATTTCAAATTAATCTAAGGTATATGAGAATAATTTCCAGAGAAGAATCCCACTTTGATATAACATCCAGCTCCCTAAGCTTACATCAAATCTTGGGAAATCTAATATAATATAAAGTAGTAAACTACTGTTGTTGCTGCACTATAAAATTTTGCATCTGTAAGACTACTCCATCATCTTAGTAAACAGAGTAACATCCAGAAAAAAAGTTACAACAATCTCATCCTTTCTTGTTTGTGGTCCCTGAAGCCTACTGCTAACATGTCTGAAGTTCTTCTAGACTCTTCCTCACCTTCTTGTGAGGCAAGAGAAAGTGACCAAATACAGCAGAATGTATATCCAAAAAAGAAAATAAGTTTTGAATCCTCTGTTATTCACATTAACTTATCCCCTCAGCAGTAAGACAGCATTCAGTTCCCACTGATCTGACCTGCAGTCCCTCCCCATTCATGATAGATAGCTCTTCATTGAATAAAAGACCTACTAAAACTGATTTATCCTTTACTGCCTTCTGTTTGGTTAGTTTTGATCCCATCAGGTTTGTTACAAGAAATACCTCAAGCTGCTTCCCAAACTCGAACACACAAGGCTGTCAAAAGAGACTGTGTTGTCAAACCTATCAATACATTAGTTACAGCGGTGAGTCTCAGCAGCTTTTGCAAGAACCAAATTGCATAGCAGGTCATCAAGATTAGTTCAGACTTCTCATAGGCCTCACTATATTATCACTAGATGTAGAGCTATAAACCAGTTTGAGCAGTCACTGTATTTTCAAGGCTGTAAGAAAGATAAGCGAGGGTGACTGAGTTCACAAGGCAGAAACAAATAGCCCTTCTTTAGCCCATCAACCTTGCACCAGAGTACCTAGCCCAAAGACCGGCATTCCGAGCTGAACCCTCCCTCGTTCGCCACCTGAAGTCTTCTGAATAGTCAGCTTCCAAGCTTCCACGACTGCCACATGCACATACAGCTCTACAATGTAAGAGTTAATTCCCTCCCATCAGCCACAGACTGAAGGACTTCCTCAGGCTGCTCTCTGGAGATCCAGGTTCACTCCTGGGACCGGTGCTTTAGCTCACATGCCTGGCTTCCACAGAACAGCCTCTGTTCATGGGTTTCTCCTGCTCCTGACATACCAGGGGCAACCACGGCTATAACAATTTACAGATAACATTCATGTTTTGTCTCCCATTTTTGCCCCTTGTGAAGAGTCTCTCAGACAGCAGCACCATGCAGGGCTGTATGACAAACATTTCTTCAACAAGTGTCCTTTCCTCTTCTCAGCAAAGTGCCAGAGGTTTTCAGAAGAGCAAGCGCAAAGGAGCAGAGAAGAGGTTCTGCTGATATTGAGTCCCCAGGACCCCCCTGTGCTGAGGAAGGAAATCAATACATGACCTCCTCCCTCCAACACTTGGCTGGAGGCCAGGAGTGTTGGACAGAAAGTATACTAGAAAGTGTAATATAGCCTGCCTTGATTTTATACTCTCCCACAGACATCCACTTTTAGGTGCTGTTGGATATTGGATACTTGCTCTGAGCCAGTATGGCCACTCATGATCATCTCATGATCTGTAGCTGCCATCAACTTCTCTCGTCTTTTAGGAAAGCCTGATGCAATTCCTCACCTGAAGCACCGCAACTCTCCTTGTTCTGACCTGGGCCACTGAAATGACTGAAATATTGATCCTTGCTTTTTTGCTAAACTGTGACAGGAACATTACAAGACTAGCTCTGTAAGAGCCTGAGACTGAAAACAGATGATGACTTCAGTATTGCAGAAAAATCCAGCAAGTGTTTGGGAACTCTATGTTCCTATCAGTTCAGTGTGGGGCACTGTACCATTTGTCACATTGAAGGAAACACAATGCTCCTGTAACTGGGCAGGCAGCACTTCCTCATTCCCTTAACCTCAAAGTAGCAGAGATCTTTGCTCTCCAGCTTTCCACTTCCTATCTCCATTAAATAGCACTTTAAGGTGGGTGGTCTTGTTTCAGCCATTCTCATTAAGCTGTGTAAATACTCAGTCTGGCCAACCACTGCTTTCATGGCTGTTCCAGCTGGTCACAAAAACTGACATACAAAAGCAAACCAAAAGAAATTATTTCCTGTCTGTGCAGGAATTTAAGCTTATGAATAACACACAAATGCACGAAATAACACCCCTCTAAGTCTCCTGTCATAAGCATATATATCTACGTGTGCTGAAAAACACATTCTTCCACAAACAGCTGCACATTCATGCAAACTTATCATGAAATCACCCATCCACACATTGACAGGTGTACTCTCACATTTGCACAAAACTTCACTTCCACATCGTATCACAAACCCCAACTCACAAATTTACACAAGCAGTGATGGAGACATGCCCTCAAACACTAATTCTGCCACTTCCCTTCTCTTTTTCCTCAGCCAAACTGGCACAGGCACATGCAATTTCCATACACATCCCTAAAGATCCTTCTGAGCTACAGCCACTCTACAAATTTCAGCCACTCTGTGTATGTCCTGAAATGAACCAAAAGGCAATGCCAAACACTGAGAAAGCAATGAGCATAGCTGTTAAAAAGATATTCAAATACATGTATTCTCTTATAATCATAGTCATTCTTAATTAAATCAGAAAAGACAGAAATCTGCAGAAGAACCAAAGCTAAGTAGGAACCTTGTTAAAACAGTGATGACAACAGACTGGCTTGCAGGAGAGCTCTTGGGTTGGAAGGAGTCAGTAAGAACATTGCTCAGGATTCAGCTTTAGAGCACATCTCAATATTTACATTAATCTGACTAGGCACAGGACAGGAATATGCTAAACAAATTTACTGACATTCAGGTAGGATGTACTGTTAGTACAAAGGAGGACCAGAATATCATAAGGATGGGCTGGATCATTCAGGACTGGAATAACAGAAGTGGCATGCAATGTAATACTGTGCTACTTTTTGACAATGAAATGCCATAGCCAAATCCCTTCTAGATATCTTGTCAGCAGCAACGACAGCTCTCCAGACAAGCCTCGCAGGCTGCATTCCCTCCACAGCCACTGTCCCCCAGACACTAAAGTTCTCTCTGGCCATCAGCAAGGATGCCTGCCATTGGAGTATCTCCAGGCTTTCCAACACGCTAAAATTGGCAGGTTTTGTAGCAACTTCACCCCAAAACCTGTAGCTTCATCATGCCTTCATAGCTGAAAGCATAACTATGCTGAAGAAGAAATAAAGACCAAGCAAGTTTCCCTTTACAAGTTCCACAGAAGTCACATCAATCTATCACAGTGAAGCTAGGCGCTTCTTCTTCCCCTTGTATTATAGGGGCACAGATAAAAAAAAGCCTCTGATAGCAGACACTGTTATCAAAAGCTTATGATCACCCCCAAAAAAGGCTTAATTTCTTCTGCCGTTCAGATAGAATTTGTGCTTTTTCTGCTAGCTCCTTGCTGATGTCCAGTCTCAGAGAAGAAAATGTTCTCAGTGCTCCTCTGACAAGTGTCAGTCAGCACCAGGTCCTTCCATCTTCCCCTGCACCAAGGGGATGGTACCAATCTCACCACCTCCAAACCACTGCAGGAATGCAGGTGCTAAAGAGCTGCATTACATTAAGGATGGAGAAGCCCAGGATAGTTTCCTAGTTATGCTGGCTGGTCCCCAAATCCTGACAACTCCCAAGCCCATCACCTCACTTCCATGCTGTCCCTGCAGACCAGGATGCTAGAGGCCATGGCCATGGACTAGGCGGTAGGGTGTCACCCCCAGAGCAGGCGAAGTGACGGGGGCCTGCTGGGTGAACTGGAGAGCCTGATAACGCACAAGGACAAAAGGACCACGGGAGCTCAGCGCTGCAGGCTGTCCAGCAGACCTCAGACTGGGGAACCCATGGAGGCCCACAACATCAGTCTTTCAGGAGCCACACCAGCCCAACCAGGTACAGCATAGCACCGATGAGACAACCCAGCATTGAGGGCACGGCACAAGAAATAGTTATCTTCTTTGCCTACACACCACTGAACTCTTAAACCTTCCAGTACCAAGAGCAGGCATCATGAGCTACTGTCACCATGTTACACACCTGAGGGAACTGAGGCAATGGTTCAACAAGTGATCACCTACAGCAAGGGGGGGAACAAAAAAAAAAAAAAAAAAAAAAAAGGCACCTGGACAGAAACAGACCCTTCTCTCACTCTGACCACGCACATCGGTGCTTTAGTCAGAAATCTCACTTCAATGGGTGATTTGTCAAACAGCAGCTCCAATAATTTCTCTGGTATCTGGCCTGTATTTTTGTGCACACTAGACTTCCTCGTTAGAACATCCTTCTTTGTTTCTGAGCATCCTTCTTCTGGCCTGTGTGTCACAGGGGCCTCCTAGCATACTTCTGCATGCCATCCACAGGCAAAGGCATTCCTCCCGCTGCTCTAAGCAGCTCCAGACAGCACTCTGCTCATCCTCTGTGCAGTCCTGCACCACACTGATTCTCGCCAGCATCAGGATTCAAAGGCAGCAGAATGGGAAGAGGCAACCCTGGAACCACAGAGACAGTCCTCATCTCATATAATGACAGAGGGCCTGAGAGAAACTAATATGAAGAAGAGGGTAGGCAGGAAGGGAAGAAACAATGGTTCTTCCATTTGATTACATTTGGGAGACAAGGACTTTTTTTTTTAATTCCCCTCTTTCTCAAATATATAGAAGAGCAAAAAGGATAATCTGGAGCTGGGAGCTCTTTGAAAACCAAAGGAACTGCAAAAGAAATTAAAATGAGTTCAATATTTATACAGTTCAGCTCTAATTAAATTAACAGGCCTGCAGATGTGCTGGGAAGATCAGCAACCTACCTCCTTCCCCTGAACCCTCTTATTCTTTGTTATCACTGCAAAATTTGTAGCTAATTACCGACACAACTGCAGCTTCATTTAAAAAGAAAAAGAAAAATCAGGAGAAAAAAACCCCAAACCAACAAATAGAATTCATAATACCTTGCAAGGAAAAGAAAGTAAAATAAAGAGTTCAACCATCCTTCCCAGCATGGGTGTCACCAGGTAAATATCTGAGAGCAGCATTCATCTTTACAAACTACCCCCCACTCCAGTTCCTACTCACTCTGGGAGCTGCTGAAACAGGATCACTGGGCAATCTCTGATAAACCAGGGAATTTGTACAGTTATATTCAGTATCTGCAACCAAATCTCTCTTCCAACCATCCCTCTGAACAGGCAGTTCTACCCCAAGTGGGAGTGACCTATCTGGACAACTCAGTGTTGCAAACCCTCACTCTGCAACTCCCTGCCATCTACTTGAAACTGCAACCCTGCGTTAGGCACTAACCCTCCCACGGATGTACAGAAAGTGTTCAGTGTCAAAGGGTGGATCTGCTGCATTTGGACATTATTAGATTCCTCACTGTGTGGGGAGAAAACCAGGTTCCCAAGTCTTGCCCAGTGACTGTCCTAAACGCTAAACTGTAGCACCACATTTACGCTTGTATGCTTGCTTGCTCTCACTCTTCTCCCAAACATCATGAATATTTAATTACTTCAAGCAGAGAAGAAAGTCTTCAGTAATGGGCAGAAAGAGTTATATCTTCCATTGCAAAAGTATCTGCTGGCTACAGCAGACTGAGAAATGCTACATAACCAGTGGCTCCCACAGGCAGGACATGTGCTGCAGCCACCAGGATGCCAGACAAAAAGGGAGGCTCCCATTGTTTCCATGTGCAGTCTGGTACTGTACTCCTGAGAATCACTATTAGCTTAAGTGCCAAGATTATGGATCCCAACAGACACAAGCTAGACACTGGTGCTGAGCAGCACTGTCAAGAGAAATAACTACACAGAGCTTTAGACACTTCAGGAAACAGAAAACACAGCAGCCTAATGACCTCCAGCACCAGGCAGTAGTGGGGGAAAAAACCAAAACAAAACAACACAACAAAGAAAAACCCCACAAACAACAACAACAACAAAACCCCCAAAACCAACAGCAAAACCCCCAAAAACCCAACAACAAAAGGTCTTGGAAGATCTATTGAGGATTTGAGCACCTGAGAGGCAGTTAGATGGCACCAGGTCACATCACTTTCTTTTGTGGATATAGGTCAACGTCTTATTTGCTGATGTTTATCACAAAGCTCCCAAATAATTTTATAAGACTACATAGGAACTCCTGGATGTATCTCCAAACAGAGGCACGTATGGATTTTTTTGTACCCAAGATTCTGGACACCCCTTAATGTAAAGCAAGAATACATACAACTTGTGCCAGTGCCCAAGTCCTTCACAGTACAATGCATCACACCTTCCTGTGTCTCACTTGCTCTCACCCGGCGGTTGAAAGAGAAGTAGTCCCTTGATACAGCATTACAGGGAATTCCCAGAACAGCATTTTGTGTAAGGCTAACCTGCAATAGAGAGGCTCACTCCTTACCCCCAGCTGAAATGAAGTGATACGCTCAAATTCATACAGACAGTTACAGGCAAAATCAGGAAAACAGCTAATATCTTTCAACCCCTGTTCTGTCAATCAGGGACAACCTCTTCTTGCATCTTCCCTCCTGCATTTTTCTGACCCAAAATACCTATCTGCATCTTGAGTGCAAAAAAATATCTGGACCACCTACCTGCCATGGATGCTGATGTGCCACAAGTAACATCTTAGTTGTACACAAAATTTCTTAACCCCTACAGTTTTAATTCAAGAAGGTACAAACCTACCTTGCAGGGAGAAGGAGGGAAATAAGAAAGCCTTACAAATTTTTACTTAAGATGCCAGTTACCTCAGATCTTCCCCTTCTAACTTCACCTCTAGAGCTTGTGGCTATCTCCATGGCTCTAGCAAATAACACATGCACCACATCAGATCTCAAAATGGTACTTGGACCATGCCACAGGCCTCTGTGCTGTATAAGAGGGCAGAGAAGGAATTTTCCTATACCATCATCCTCAGAAAAGAATCAAGGTACACAGAGGATACAAAAGAAAGACTTCAAGCACAAGTAATAAGAATATTGGGGGAACAGGATTCAGGGACAAGAACAAAGTTCAGCATTCTTCCACTGTCCATGTATGTTAGGAAACAAAAGATACCCTTTTGATCAGCTCCAAACTAAACTAGCTACTCTCGAATTCCCCCCAAAGTATAACTAGCACTTGTTACCAAAAGCTTTTCTACACTGTCCATCAGACCTAAAAGGTCCAAAGGACCAGGCACTACCCAGAGAAATACCAAACAGCACAACTGTGATAAAAAGAGAGGGAACAAAATAAAGAAAGAAGGGATTTGAGTGAAAAAGAAATTAGGAAAACTTCTCAAGCATAATTAGAAGAAAGGCCAAGGGTAGAAAGAGAAACAGAAAAGGGAGGAGAATTTAAGAACAAAAACTTCTGGAGACAGGGTGGATTTCTGGATCTCACACCCTTTACAACAGTACAGCAGGGGGAGACTGCTTTCTGCCTTGCTCATAAAGGCTCCCAGCCCATCTCTTTGCTGATCTCTCCTTTTTGCTTTGACTGTTTCTTTTCACCAAAGATCTTGTTTTCCTTCTTGTCATCGTTGTGGGCTTTTTTCCCCCCTTTCTCCCTCAGAGCAGCTGTCACATTTACTCGGGTCTCATGAACCGCTGTGCTGCGGGTGCATGTGATTAATTATACTGTTAGCCTTCATTAAGTCAGTGGATTGGCACTCTGGCAGAGAGGCAGCGGGACCAGAAGGAGAAGCTATTGAGAGCCAGCAGGATCTATGTCCCGCAGTTTGTGTGTATATTGGGCATGTGAGGCTTTTGTCCTCAAAAATCACAATATCTGAGTGGGTTTTGTATTCTTTGACAAACCACAAAGCATCTGCCCCATTGCATGCAAAGCTCAGTTAAAAAAACCCCAGAAATCAAAACACAAACACAAGGTCCTGGAACATTTTACTACCCCAAATAACTTGCTGCTGTAGCATACCCCATTTTGTGCAGTGGAGACTTAGAAAGATCAGTCTACTGACAACGGCTTTGGTCCTCATGCAACTCTTTAGAGTTAAACTGTTCCCAGAAGGTGCTGACTGCTTTCCTGCAGGATCACCAACCGTTGAGAAAAGCATACAATTAAGATGCTTCTCATCCATACTTCACAGAAAGAACGTGTTTGGTCTTCCATGTCCCCCTGCCTGGGGAAGTGGGCTTTATGGGACACATAAGAGACTCCATCCTGTTTGTGGCATGGAATTAGCCTCTCCCATGCAAAATCACGGGACATGTTCTCTGATGCTCAAATATCAAAGAGAGACTGCTTCTATTCAAACTGCACCTTTGCCTCAGCTGTTTCTACCTGGCCTGATCTTACCCTGTAACTGAGACTGAGTTGTAAACACCTTATAGGATATAATAATTACAGCCTAATATCTCCAGGAGTCTGCTAATAACTCTTTACTCTGCACAACCGGGAGGCATGCAGTTCCTAAAAGTTATGGCATGTCCCTGTTCTCTTTGGAGGGGTTCAGTACAGATGCTGTTGAAGTTTCCCCTAAAAAGCTCTCCAGCTGAAAACACAGAAGGTTGTTTTTTTACATGATGATATTGTATTTTACTAGTCATTGATGATTCTCTCTGCAAGAGAATTTGAATTTGGAAATAGGGTAGTTCAACCACTCTAGTTACATCATGTGATTTAATAAACAGGAAAGCCTAAAACAAAGCAATTCTCTCCAAAGCTGTTATTTTAGTTTTAGTCACCACTGCGGGAGCAGGGTAGGGGGTGGGGGGCTGGTGGTAGAATCAAACCCCTAATGATCTATCACACTTACAGCTCATTCTTCACAGTTTCAAATCTCCAATATTTGGTTTACCACAAATGTAAATTTTGTTACGTTGCAGAGACAACTAAGAGTGACATAACTCCCACTGCCAATGCTCCACCAAATCCAGATGACTCAAGGTAATAGCCAAGGCATGTCTTAAATGACTTCAGACTAGACTCAAGGACCCCAGAATAAGCAGAATCCACTAACCCCATTTGGGCAAGAGGATACCAGATAGCTCTCTAGGGAAGGGGCAAAAGTGACTCCAACATGGGAAGCTTCAACAGATTGTTTGAGAGACAGAGAGATCAGATAAAAGTCCAATAGAGCAGATGCTGTAAGAGGATTAAAGCAAGCGGATTAGAAGCCTTGAGAATGCAAAGATCATCAGACTCACGATTCCTCTTTAAACATAATCAGGAACAAGTATCCAACTCCCCCTCCCTACTACCAATACTCCACGTCCTTATTTCCTCTCTCCCCTCTCTCCCCTGTCTCAGTATTTCTCTCTCAACCATTTTATGTTCCCAAGAGGTGATTGATATCATGTGATGGACCTGCATGAAGCCAAGTAGGGGAAGTTTCTAGAAATGTGGCAGGGTCGTCTTAGACTAGAAAAAGCAGGAGGACTATGGAGCTGGACAAGGACATACCAAAAACCTCAGGTCCTGATAGAAGCTGCACTCAGGTGGGTGACAAGCAGGAATGCCAGATGCCAGGGAGAATGCAGGTCCCAAACGGATGAGGCTACCGCCAAGAACAGAAACATAACTGTTTTTCCAAGCATGCTACTGTCCAAAAACCTGCTGTCCCCATGACAGTTTCACCTGTTTGTTACACTCCCTTCACCTCTCCTTCAAGTCATTTCGAGATGGCCGAAGAGCCCACCAGCATCCACTGAAGAACTCTCATCAAGTTATACAATACTCTTCTTCACTCCCCTACCTTGATCTGTCCAGTTGGGCTGTACTCTCCTTACACACTGAAAGCACTTATGCACAGGATTTTTCCAATAGTCTTCTAAGTGGGTTTACAGCTGTAAGTGTAGGGAAAAGATCAATATATACTGAGCACCAGCACTGGGAAGCTATGAAATGTATCCACAGAGTATGTATGTTTGGCATTTAACTTATCAATACAAACCCACAGGCATCCAAAATTACAGCATGAAATGTTATGCTATTCATAGCACCAGCCACATTATGGATAACACAGAGTTTAAGTGAACAACTGTGCATATCCAATAAGCTGAAATAAACTAAAACATAGTATTTTACCAATTATGAATCAACTCATAACAGACAACGTTTGTATGTCATTCACGTGCTGTAAAAATGGCTGAATTAATCAAATAATTTGATACACTATATAACAATCCACCCAATTCCACTCAGAGTTAATGATTCTACTATCAGTTTTACAGGGCCCACAAAAAAAACAGGATAGAAGCACTGGCTCTTGAAATGAACCATAAAATCAACCTACATTGACTCAATAAATCTAATTAGGCACATGCACATGGATGGCAAATCACCTCCAGCTAATGCCACAGGTAGCAGACCTCCTACATGCTAAGCTATAAGTTCTGGAAGGGGACGTTTCCATCTTCTGGAGGGCACCTGGGTTTAGATACACCAAACGTAGCTCTGGGTATTGCCTCTAAACTTCTCATGACACCTCCTTATCCTTTCCAAACTGATCTGCAGTTCGGGTCACGTGTGGTCCTCCTGATGGTGTACCCTCTGGGCCACTGTGTCTCCACCTTCTCTCCTAAAGCCTGCTTTTTGTGCTTTGTGTTTAAAAGCAAATACAAGCAGATCTTTGCATTTCCAGTGTAGAGGCTATGGTTTAGCTGAAGTCGTAAATCACCACCGAACCTTTCTTCTGTGGATAGAGCATTTAAGTGCCAAATGCAAAAAGCGACTTTGCCCAGGATCAGCAGCAACGGCCACTGAACCCCAGAACTGTCTGTAGGATCCATCCCCAGATTTAGTCTCACCAAATTGACACTGAGAACATAAATTATTAGTCCCAGTAAATGAAATCCAAGTATCAGGCTGTGAGGAGGAGGAGGTACGAAAGGAAAGGGAAACTCTGCCTGACATAAATGATTCTATCAAGAACTTCAATTAAATTGATTGATACAAGTTTGCCAGCAATAGCGAAAAGTGCCATGTACCTTCCCCTGCCTTGTTTAGACTCTAAATAGCAAAGTAAACCAATAATGCAAGGGAAGCTATAAATCTTGGTTGGGCCTGGTGACAGGCGCTGTGCAAAGCTATTAGAAAGGAAGGAGATTAACTTTGGTATTCAGTCCTTTAGCTTCTTGGTTCCTTCTCTTCTCTTCCTTCTCCAAGGTCAGAACCTCAGTTATTTCTCCACACACATATACTCCTTCCACCCTTACTTTGTAACAGTAACGTTTGTGGTATGGAGTGACAAGCTGCAACATCCAAGGACCCTAAAGAAGCAGCACAGGGGAAAGCACAGGGCAGCCACCATTGCTCCCAGAAAAGCCTCTGCCCTAAGGAGCCAGCTGCTTAGGGAATTTCCCATCTGCCCTTTTCCAGGTTTCTCCACAGACTGCGTCTACACAGACCAGAGGAACTAAGGTTGGCATTAGAGAAATGGGTTATTATACACTTGCTTGACTCTGGAGGCAAAACACACATCAGAAGGTCTCTACAATCAGCAGGTTTGGCCCAGGCCCATCCCTTACAGGAAGGAATTCAACTGTTTGCCACAATGATTCAAAATATACATATATCACCTCAGCTGTGCACATCACCTCTGCTTACTCACTTCTTCACTATAGCCTGCTGCTGTTTGGCCTTTCCCTACAGAATGAAGAATAACCAGGTGCCATGGTCTTCTTTGATCAGCCCCAGTGGCCTGCTGGGTTTTCTTTTCAGTCCCAGCAGTGGGGTTGTGTGGCTGCATGCCTGCAAACCCTGGCTGGCTTTCCCCTCCAACCCTTCATGCCAGCCCACAGTGAATTTGCTATGACAGGCTGGACACCTGGCTGGGGGCAGGAGAAAACCTGCCTGTTACAATTAGAGCCCTCAGCCAGACACATGCTTCTCTTCCAACACACTGAGAAAGGAGAAGACCCAGCCCCTGCTACAGGTGTGCATGTATGTGCCCCCTCCCCAAGATGACACAAGTTTCCTCGCTAGCCATCACACTGCCATGCACACCAGCGCAACCAGTACAGCACTCTGAGGGCTGGACAAAGCAGCAGTGTTACTCCTGCAAATCGGAGACTGACAACAGGGAAGAGTCCTCTGCTCTAACTCCTACAGCAATTGGATGGTGCGGATACAAGTAGACATTGCAGCCTTGTCCCAACCTCTCATTCTGATGGAAAAAGTACAAAACAGGGAAAACAGGGGGAGACAAAACCAGCAGAAAATAAACTAGAAGCAGATACAGCAGCAAAAATAGCTGGATGCAGTGGAAGTAAATCCAGCTCTCTCATGGGGACATGCAATAGTTCCCCCTGACTACCCAAGAAGTTATTCCTTCTAATAGGAAAATATAAATTAGAGGCATCTTTCCTTTAAGAATGAAATCTATGTTAAAAGCAGAGGCAAGCAGCAGCATTTTACAAGGCAGGGATGCTGCAATAGTCTCAATATAAAACTACAATAGTCAATGTAAGCAAAATTTCTGAAGATGTATCTTGGCAGGGCAGCTGATGGGGGACAAATTAGAGGAAAGTAACTGAGATCAGCACAGCAAAAGGCCATTTCATTTTGAACTTAGAACTCTGGAAAGTGCTTTGCCAATGCACCCAAACCTGACCCACTCTTTGAGCCTTCGATAATTAAGCTCTCCCCTACACCCCTTAGTCTTGAACTTAACCATCCCCGCTATTAGTGCGGTTCAGGCACCTGAAACCTGAGCATCTGCCAACTGCTGAACTACATAGCAATGCACAAAACATCAGAAATGCAAGTTTGCATTTAATGAATTAACATAGCCTGTGAAGCCCAGCACCTCAGAGATGAAGTAGTGCATTAGCTTATCTACATCTCCACTGATAATCTGCTTTATATTCTCCAGGGAGCTGCTTTTTTTCTGTATGCAGTGGAGGGGCAAAAGGAAAAAGAAAAAAGACAAAAGAAAAAAAGAAGAAGAAAACAGAGAAAAAAGCAAGTAAAAGAAAAAATAAAAATAGAAAGAGAACAATGCATTTGACAGGGGGGTATGGTTCCTGAACTCCGCAAACGTAGAAGAGACAACAAGACAGCAAATGGCAAACACAGGAAAACAGCCAGCCACTTTGATGATAAGAATGTTGTCTCCTATGACCTGCTATGATGAAAGGGAAGTATCCGTGAGACCCATCTGAACTCATCTGCTTTTAACCACTGTGGCAGGACCTGCGCTGGCGGACTCCCATCTGCTGGTAGATCAGACACCACAGAAGACACATTGCAAAAAACACAGTCTCCATTACTAGGAGAAAGTTATATATGTGGGTATATATACAAACATCTCATCTAAGGCTGGCAAGCATGCTAGGGATTCCCCAGGAAATTCTCATCTGTCCCCACTACTATTACTTTGCAGTTGTCAGATGGAGGCCTTATTTACAGTTCAAGGGAAGAACTTCAATGAACAGTTCTAAATTTAGTGAACCATAAACCACGCTCCTGAAGCAGGACCCCCAGAATCTACTCCTGAAACCTAGGCCATAATAACAACTGAACGTTCCTACAGCAATTTTTTGTTGTTCCGTTACTCACAGGGGAATGAAATGGCTGCAACTTTATCAGCCTGTTGCTGAACTGTCCTTCCATAAGCAGTTCTTAACTACTGAGGGTGGAGAGGCTCTGTAGATAAGTCTCTTAGTACCCTGCAGCCTTCATTCACACCAGTCAGGTTAATAAACCTCTTCAGAGTACAGCCCCAAGTCTTGTTTGATAGCTCCCTCTGAGGCATGATGCACAGATAAGCTCTAAAGATTTTCCACAGGAGACCATGATGGGAGATAGGCTTGCAGAGAGTGAAAGATTCTTTATTGCCCTGTTAAAGACAGAAATCTGTGGCTGCAATTTATTGAACAGTAAGACATGCAAGAAATAAAATTTGTCCAAACACAACAAACAGCAAACGACCCAATCTGGGCACTTATCAAGGGAAACAAAGACTTCAGCTCAACAGCTGTCACGCCAGGATGGGAGTTATTACTGCCAATGAAAAGCAACCAAATCCTAATAAAAAAAAATCCTACACAGAGGGAACAAGGGAGAGAGAAGCACAGGAGAAGCACATAGGGACAAGTATTCATTTGGCATGGGCAAAGACAGACCTGTAACGGGGTGCAAATTACATGGTAATTGGGTATGAGAACAGGATCTGACAAACTCAAACCATTGACAAAATCCCAACCGGATCCCACAATCTCTGTTATTGTTCTGTTTGGTAGTTTTTGCTAAACTGAAGCAGCAGGATTCAGTCGATAGGGCACAGAGGGGGGAAATAGGAACTCGGGTCTGTTCCTGCTGATCTGCTGGTACATCTGGCTAAGGCAGTTCCTCTCCCCGTGCCTCAGTCTCACTGCACAGAGAGCAGAGACAGCACATTTTATGAAGCTTTTTCTATCATAGGAAAGTAAGTCTCTTTTTCCTTAGAGAGTTAAGAATTATGACACATCCAGGTTTTCATACCACACGAGGCACTGTTTGGCCTTTTTATCACCTAGTTTGTGAGCAGCAAAAGCAGAATAAATGCAGCAGACACATGGCTTGCCTCCTCTATACAGGAGGACAAATTAAAGAACTCGCATTTATAAAAATTCCCTCTTGATCAAAACGATCAAGCATCATTCCTGTCACTGTGTGGTAGGGCTCACCTGGCAACAGGCAGAGAAAGCAGGAGCTGAGCTTTTCCACAAGCAATGGCTCTGCATGGCTGTGCTTCAGGGGAAGCGCTGGAGGGGTCAGGTGGCAGTGAACAAGCCTGGTCTCATCCGGGAGGGGGCACTGATAACACACATTACCCAAATCTTCAGGTTTCAGACACCAAAGTGACAGAAAACAAATACTAAATTAAAATACAAATGTATATTGTCTTGATGTTCTGGTAATTTGATGACTTGTAAAATTAAATGCTGCATTCTCCTGAACTAATACAGGTAAGCCCTCTGTGCCTTTGTAAAACCAAGGGATCTGTAAAAGCATTTATGTCACTTACCAGGTGCTGGTGTTTGTCCAGCAGTGAGCAGGCAGAGCAGTTTGCTAAACACAGATATTATGGATGCTGCCCACAGAGGCACTCTGAGAACCTCTGTACAGATTCCTCGCACAAATGCTAGCACGCAGTGATGCAAAGTTTTTCTGTACTATTTCCTGCAGCCAAACCAAACAGCCTGCATACCACATAGGTCTGAGTGCTGAGGCTCCTACAACTGAAACATCAGAAAAAGAAACTTGACCACAGCAAGTACATTCACTAAGGGACCATGATGAGCTTTCACCTTTTACAGAGATGTATGTCAATGTGCTTTTCACTGAATACACTCAGCCCGTCTCTTTCTCTGAACTCCTCCCTTGTTCCTCATCCCTTACAGCTAGGGGCTGTGACAAGCAAAGCAAGCCATCAGGCCCAGTGGACACCTACAAGGCAGATTTCCAAGAGATAAAATACCGAATGGGCATGTTTGCAAAAATGTATATCCTAGTATTTGGGAATACATACTTTTACCTGCAAGTTGTGGTTAATCTTGGACAGCTTTCTAGGTTGAACTCTGTGGAGGTGCTGCTCCCCTAGGTCTCCTTTCTTTCTTTTCTGGAAGCTCCAAGCCTCTCAGGCCAGAATGAGTTTGTTGCTTCCACACTGTGGACTGCAACATTTGGGTTTGGTCTGCATGCAAAACTGGCTCATCCCAGCACTAGAGATGTGGGTTTTTTCAGATCTTGCACTAGGCTAGTGATGAGTTAGGAGCGATCATCCATGCAGCAACTCACATTTAAGCTACGTAAGCCCAGTGTTAGTTCTTCCAAGGGATTGAGACATCTCACCCTAAAGTCTCTGACAAGGTCCCAAAAGCAAGGCTGCTGTAGAAGATAACATTCAGGAGACTCATCAGTTTGCACTGCTCTCAGCAGCTCTCATTTTTCAAACTTGGCCACTGAGGACCTGTTTCATCCTAAGCCTCTGACTAAGCCCAAGTAGCCCCACTTGCCAAATCTTGCTCTAACCAGCTGTAAGTTGCTCTCCTCACTCCACAACAGAATGTTACCCTTGAGAAACAAGTACAACTCCTCACGTAGCCTGAGCTGCCAACACTCAGGAAATGTGTTGGTTGTACAGCAACAAACATGCAGCCATTTAGGAGCTCAAATCTGGATACCCTGGCCAGCCACCACTCCGGGCAATGGCAGGGTTGGCTTCTGATCTCCCTGCTCTGTCAGCCCAAGGGCCAAAAGAGGAGTGAAAGGAGATGATGCCTTACCTGCTAGCAAGCTCAGGTTTGCAACACATGAGGGCAGTTTTGATTTCATCCATTAGAGGGCAATACTAACATAGGAAAGGAGCATTTAGCGTTTCATACACTAAAATAAACAAGCAAAGGGATTAAAGGCCCTGATCTAGCAGCACTGAGCACAGAACAAAGCACTTGGATAGTCCATGTGCTTCTTCCATCAAAATCCTTCCCTGGTCTGGCCCCGTTTAGTGGAAGGTTGCCCCGCACTAAATTTTCAGATGCTTGTTTCAGGTAAGATTTCTACCGTTCTGATTCAAACAGAGAAGAGATGGTCTGTCTTGGTCATAGCAGAAATACAGACAAACCTTTGTTGTTGTTCATCAACAAAGAAACCCTTCCATCCCACCCAACTTTAGTCTGGATCTCTGATAAGGCCCAAAAGATCAATGCTTCATCATTCTCCCCAGACTAACCTGTTTGTTATTGACCATTTCTTACAGAGATAAAATGTACCAGCATTTAATCGTAAATGTAATGGAACTGCCTCATGCTTGTCAGGACCTAAAATTAACTTTCTATGACCAAAGCTGCCACACACGCACATAGTCACCACACACCGCTAAAGCTTGTGACAGTTCTGTCACAAACTGTGGCCTAATAGCATCCTTCCACAATGAGTTACACAGGTTAACTCCACTTACTTAAAACAAATACTTTCCCCCCTTATTTTATAAACAAAACTCTGCTTCCATAAGCTTTCCATCTCATGACTTCAAAATAATTTACAAACATAAATGAGTGAAGTCTCACAAAGTTTTGCTTTTGTTCCACTCAAGCAAACACCCTTCTTTAGAGACTGGGAAGTTGAGGCATATGACGTGACAGTGGGTTTCCCCAAGATCATACCATATATCTGCAATGGAACAAAGATGAGAACTTTTTCTCTAGTTCCAGTCTTGTATTTTAACCATTTACCCATACTGCTATTCACGTTTACTAGCACAAGATACTTTTGTTTCTTCTCTGAAGTCCTCCATTGTCCTCAGATTATGGAGCTGAGAGATGGAAAGAAACTACTTTTCTACTCACAGTGTTCTGCTATTATGTTTATTTGCTTATAAACAAGATAAGATATTTTCTAATGTTCTGTTAATTCTATTTATTTTTCCTTTCTCTTAAACAAAAACACCCAGAACAATCTTTCCAAACTTTTTTTTAAAATCAAATAATCATCTCCACAAGTATTAGGCAAGCCAAGTCCCACCATGACTGATCTCAACATTAAAAAATAGCATATTACACACAGTTCAGCACCAGCTGAGAGTAATCTACCAAAATCAGTGTAGAAAGGGCTGTTAAAACCATAAAGAAACACAACCTTTTTACCTAGGGAATTTGCAGATCTTGGCCCAAATTTCTACATAGATGCTTAGGCGCCTAGTTTTCATGGGCCTCTTTGGGACTTCCAACATGTGGTAGCAGTAAGATGACACATTACTTCATGGATACGAACCTGACTTCTTCCTCCCTCTCCCTTGCAGCCGGGCAGGGCCAGTTCCACACAGCACCATCAGAAGTGTGAACTCTCTGTCTATCTACTCTGCATAATAGTGATTTCTTTTAAGCTAGCTATGATCATGTTTATGGTAACAACCTTCTTCTAAGGCAGAAAAGAGAAATTAATTTAGACATAGGGTTAGGTATAGTCGTACACCTGAGAGAACACACAGTCACAACTTAAAGCCTGTTGTACACAGAGTTATTGCACCTCCCAGTCATATAACAGTTACAGCCTATTCACCATTCCTCCTTGCATTAAGACTGAAAAAGAACAATTTTACCACCTGCTGCCATGGATGATTTTTAAGTTATCATCACAAGAACACACACACACAAAAAAAAAAAAAAAAAAAAAATTAAAAAAGACCCTAAATGCCTGGGAAACAAGAAGGTCTGGATTTTGTCCCATGTCTCACAGCTACCCCAAAACCCTCGCCATGTCATCTCAACTCTTATGTCATACTTTCAAAATGGGGATAATGACATAACTGCCTTCTCTAGCAGTGACACTCAAGAGTTTGAAATACTCCAGTTCATTACCGGTGACATAACATTATGTTGTCAGAGTGCAGCAAGTACAGGACGTATAGCTGTTAGAGTCAGAAGAGACCACTAAGGCAGGCTAAATTCTTTTAAGGTTGGACACAAGATACTTTAAGGCACTACCACTTAAAATGCTGGAAAATTTTCTCACCCACTAGTACCCCTGAATCCTGCCACCCTATGCCTGTGGCCAACACTTTTTCCTCTAGCAGGTAACTAGTGCAGGTATTCAGTGACAGCATTACTTGTTTGAGTGCAACGGGTTTGCTTATAACAAAAATAGTTGCTTATTTAAATAAGGTATTTTCCTCCTGCTACATAAAAGATAATCAACCTGTAGCATCAGCACTTTCCCTGCCAGCAAATTAAAGATCCTGTAAGTAAGGCTGTAAGCATGAGATAATTGTGTTGTCCTACGTAAGAGAGGCTGTGAGACAGCAGCAGCCCATGCACTGCTGAAGGAGAAAAGGGAGCTGGGCTGGAGCGAGAGGAACAGCTCTTTGTCTCCCCGATCCTCTCCAAGCTGATGTGCTTGGTCACTGTCACCACACGAGGTGGTGCCCAACTGGGATTACTCTCATTGTCATACTCCTGCAGCATAAAATTGTTATTGCCTGAGAAATAGTTGTAGGTTGGAAAAGAGGCTCAGTCTGAGACCTGGAAAACATCAGTGTATACGGGGGAGCTTCTGTATCACTCACAAAACCAAGCAACTCCTAATGCTAAGTAAGGCGATTGCAGGCAACAAGCAGTCAGGATGCTTCCTGCATGCAGCTCCGCAAATGCGTCTTGATTCTAATACAGAGTCCATCAACCAACCCCACGCAGGGCACAGACACCCTTCCTTCATACAGCATGGATCCCAGAAATGAAGCAGTTGCCCACCATCCCAGTGCTGCATCCCGACACAGTTCAGGCACTCTGACCCTGCTCTACAGTCTTGGAGCTTCCCCCTTCCTGCCCCCCCAGCCCAGCCAGCACACCTCGAATGACCCACCCAGTACTCCCCCAGCAATCTGACCACCCTGCAGCACTCAACACCCCCCTCCCTACTCCCGTGACCTGGGCCATCACATCTAAGGCAGCCCAAGCCAGCCTCCCATCCAGCACGTCCCACCAGCAAAGGAGACTTCACTCCAGACACCTGCTGCAGCAGGGGAACTTGAGGGCTCTATTACAACAGTGTATTTCTATGAACAACTCACTCATACAGTATGACCATTACTCCCCCCGCCCGTATGGAGCATTTCCTTACAAACCTATGAACATTGCCTAAACGAATACTACTGTGTTTTTAAACCCAATCAGTTTCCAGTTCTCTTGTCTCCTTAAATGTACTGAGGCTTTTTCTGTACATAATATACGCATGTTTAATAATTTCCAAATATGTACTAGTTTGAAAACTGCTCTGAGCTTCATTGGTTCAAGACAGATCATGCAATTTGCAACCTACATGTGCAAAACCTAATGCGAGGACTGACTTAATCAGACTTGCATTTCAGAAGTCCAGATTCACAAGTTGCCAGGTGGCTGGGGCTTACCAGGGCTACCTAATGCTAACTATAAATATAAGCTCCAAAATAACGTTCTGAATTTAAAGTGTAGAATACATCTAAAATTGTGGAGGTAGATCATTCTGTCCACTTATTCCAGCTTCCACACTGAAAAGATAGCACTGAGTTTGTATTAAAGAAACAACTACATTTACCCCCCCAAACGTGGATGTAAATAATGTAAGAGCTGGATATATTGCCTTATCCTTTCATGCTAAGGCAAAAACAATATCTTGAACTACTACAGAAAACAGATCAACAACTGAATGAACCAGGAACAAAGGACAGGTGTCCACAACTAGTGAAATACAGACCTTAAACAAATGTTGTGAAAGGCTCTTTGGGTAGCTTTTGTATTTTAGTATTTTCTCTTTAAATTCCCTATATGGCTGAGAGGGACAAATAGCAGAGTATATTTAAGAAGCATGATTTATCTCCCTTTTAATTTTTAATTTCCCAGTAAAAGTGACAGTGTTATCTCTAGAAACCCACTTGCTCAGGGGCATTTTTATAGTCTCCAGCTTTGCATGAATTCTCCCTAGAGATGGCAAGGTCCCCCGACTCTCATCTAGCAAACATCTGACTAAACTGCCTATTAGACAATAATGCCCTCCAGCAAGAGGGGAAAACATGGCTTTGTTCTTGTGCCGTCTTGTCCTTACACACACACACCCCCAGTTCCCAACACAGTACAGACAAGACTGCAACAGCTGCCTGTTCTGGGGGAAAGTAGTGCATGAGACACGATTTCTGAGGGTTTAGAGAGGCTCAGAGACACAGGGGGAAGCCTGCTTGAATGGGAATTTCAGAACTGTTTCCTAAGGTTTTAGGCTACTGTTTTTTCTTCCCCTCCGGCTAGCAAAGACAATCCAGACCACTGCAGGGTTAACCATTAGGCTACTGTAGCCCACCATGCGCTGTACAAACTGCAAATTCAAAGCCCTCTGAAAGGGACTGGAGATGACACAGCAAGAGACAAATGTCAAACATGCCCCAAAAACACAGAAACCAGCCTTGCATTCCCAGCACTAAATGTTCTCTGGCAAACACAGCCTCACACACAAAAAGGATCCCTGCTGGCCTTTCATCTGCCAGGGTTTGTGTATCAGCACAGGAACCCAGCAGGAAAGAGTCAGGAGGTCTCTCCCCATCTTTCACCCTCCTGCAAAAAAACATATTTCTCCAAAGGACTGAATATTTTCAAGAGGAGATAAAACCCTTGCGAAAGGGAGGACAACAGCAATGTTTCAGAGCTGTTGCCTTCAGTAGCTGTGCTTGGGGATTTACCTGCCAGCAATTCCAGCATTTGCATCCCAAACCACACTTACCGTCACCATTCCTGAGCAACCTGGTGCTGGATGCATTCCCTCCTTGTGCAGCTATGTACTTTCCTTCAGCTTCCTGAAGAGAACTGCTCCTCTGAGAAGCTTCAAACTTCAGAATTTTTTTTCTCTGCCCTACCTTCCTGGAGACCATCCAGGATTTACAGTTCTGGGGCTGAATTCTTCTCTCTAAAGTAACAGCAGTGGGGGTAAAGGACCAAGACCCATGAAAATAAGCTCAGAATCTAGCCACTAGCTTTCTGTGCCCTGGATCAGCCAGGGACGCGAATGCAGCATGGAGAGTTGCTTTGCTCAAGGGAGAGAAAAGAATGTGCTTCATCCAGCAGGAGCATCTCTGGCTGGTAGTCTCCAAAACAAACAGTACTGGAGATGAAAGAACCATGCCCTTTACACTGCTCTTGTAGTACACGTTTGCTGTAATCTTCCCAACACAGACTTCTACTAGGCTCCACAAAAAGAAAAGCACTTAAGCCATTTCAAACTTAACAAAGCAAAATGCATATGCATTACAGCGCAGCAATGTGGAATTGAACTGGCAGTGAAATGGACTGACTGCATTGGTTAGAGTTATTTTATATCTGATTTCAATTATTCTGCTATGCAAGGTGGTGAAGGTCACAGAACAATTTAGTGGCAGGGCTGCAGATGGATCGCAGGTGACTGACAACTAACCCCTCCTCCTCCCCTCCAGCCCTGGCCTATCTCTTAACTACCAAACAGCACAGGAGTCCCTTATCAGCAAGTGACAGATGCAAGTGGGTCTCCAGGATGGAAAAAGGAGAAAAAGAGGGTCCCCCCAGGTTCTGAGAGGGATGAGGGGTTGCTGGGGACATCATTTTTCACTATCTACTATTCTTATTTTTCATTAGACTACACAGACCAAATGTGCTTGGCTATTAAGCAGAAAGGCACCAAGGGACCCAAAAAAAGACAAATTAATTCCTGATCTATGAACAGAAAATGCAATAACCATAAGGGGAAATCAGCATATTGCTCATGTACTAAATGATCATTTCATAGACAAAACTGGGAATAAATCCAGGAATAAAGAATAAAAGCAGCAGGGCTGTGGTTGTTGTGCTGGGGGTCTAATCCACAAAGGAATATTATGGTGAAAACTATTAATTCAGTCACCTGCAGGAATAACAGTATCACTGCAAAACAAAGAGTATTTAGACTCACTGTATAGCAGGGCTAATCCAGACCAAAGGTTTTCACAATCTTAATATCAACAAGAATTTTGTATGCACATACATATACTTATTTATGACTATGTGTATGTGTAATGTTTTTAACTTCCCATAGCATCTCATGCTTCTCTAGTCCTCCACCTTCTCACATCTCCGCTAGAGAACCAGAATCCTGTTTGCAGCCTTCTGTTATTCCATGCTTGACTTCTGCACAAAGATCTACCAGAGGGACTGTGCGACACCACACTCAGTGCTATAGCAAACTTATCTCAGCTGTAATCTAACTTTGATATAACTGAGTGCTAGGTAATATGCACAGGGATCTTGGAAAAGCAGTTAGCTCTTACAGCTGAAAGATGGGATGCTAGAAGTTGTGACTGAGAGATGGGATGCTGGAGGTTGTGACTGAAATGAGCAACAGTTCAGGGCTAAGGAAACAGGAACTGCAGCAGTCTGACTTCTGTCAGACAACATAAGGCTGTCACACAGTAAGGATACGCAGACTAGAAACTGTTCAGATACGGCCTTTGAAGATCCTGCTTAATACATAAACCAAACATGCAAAGCTAACTGGAGCATTTGTGCATGCTTAGCACATGGATAAAGTAATGAAGAAACGCATGACAGATGAGTGACAGAATATTAATAACCAATAAGAAAGCACACGGAAACTACTATACTGTATACGAAGGAAGGCAGTAATATAAGGCAGCACAGAAAAAAGTATAAAGCTAAACCAAGCTCATAGATATACAAGCTGGAATCCTAAATGCACAGCTTGACATCAATGTGCAAACAGTGCTGTGCTGGTATGTTTGTGATTTGCCATAATGACTAATGAAGGAAAGAAGTGACAAATCCAACTTGGAACCACATCTATAGTTAAAAGCAACTTTGATAGGACAAGACACCTGGTTCAAAAGACAGAGAGCCCAGTAGCAGAAAACATGCTGATACATCTCAAATTATATCTGCAACACTTCTGATCAAGCAGCAAACTGGATGAAACATCAAATATAGGGTGGCAAGCCCATCAGCACAGCCATATCTTTCTGGAAAGAATCCTGTAGCATCTACCACTAAAATAAAATAAGAAAGAAATAACTCTCTCACACATGAAGCAAAGCCACTACTTTAGGAAGGCAAACAAAACTCCATTTGGGCTATAGAGAAGACAGGGCAAGTGTCAACTAATCAACTATGTACAAATAGTTATATACACTTCTTCATCTGAAAAAAATCCCTGATGTAGACACACAACTATCTTCTGCAAATACGGTATCAAATGCCAGATAGGGACACACAAATCCTAACAGTCATTCCACACCAGTGATACAGGATATGGACATTTTAGCCATTCCACCTAGAGACGTCATAAAGACAGACACGTTTCAGAAAATTTTTCAAACATGATAAAGTTAAGTAGCATAGAGACTAGAATTTCATCACCATCAACCATGAAATCTCAATAGGCTCTATGAAGTTGATGAATACCAGCTGTACCCCACTTACATGTGAGGAAACTGAGCAACAGGTTAAGGGACTTGCTTTGAGATCAAAGTGACCCAGTGGCAGAACCAGCAGCTGTGTGTCCAAATCCTGTGCTTTAAACGCTAATGCACAAAATCCTTTCCTGAACCAGAAACAGAAAGCCAGGTGACCTGCTCCTCAATTATCATAGACTGACAGAAAAGTTTGTATTGGAAGGGACCTTTAAAGATCATCTCAGCAAACCCCCCTGCCGTGGGCAGGGACATCTTTGTCATACATTGGAACTGGCTGCCCAAGGAAGTGGTGGAGTCCCCATCCCTGGAGATGTTCAAAAAACATGTAGTTGAGGCACTTCAGGACATGGTTTAGTGGGCATGGTGGTGGTGGGTTGACAGTTGGACTCGATCTTAAAGGTCTTTTCTAACCTAAACAATTCTATGATTCTATGATCTTCCACTAGACCAGGTTGCTCAAAGCCCCATTCAATCTGGCCTTGAACACTTCCAGTGATGGGACATCCACAATTTCCCTGGGCAACCTGTTCCAATATCTCACCACCTTCATTGTAAAAAATTTCTTTCTTACATCTAATCTAAATCTAGCCTCTTTTAAGTTTAAAACTGTTACCCCTTGTCCTGTCACTACAGGACATGGTAAAAATTCTCTCTCCATCTTTCTTATAAGCCCCCTTTTGAGTATTTGAAAGGCCACAATAAGGTCTCCTTCTTTACTCCAAGATGAAGAACCACAACTCTCAGCCTTTCTTCATAGGAGGGGTGTTCCAGCCTTCCAACCATTTTCATGGCTCTCCTCTGGACCTGCTTTAACAGATCCATGTCTGTCTTGTACTGGGGACCCCAGAGCTGAATGCAGTACTCTGGGTATAGTCTCACGAGAGCAGAATTGATGAAGAGAGTCACCTCCCTCGACCTGCTGGCCACACTTCTTTTTATGCAGCCTGGGATAAGATTGACCTTCTGGGCTGCAGGCACACATTGCTGGCTCATGTCCAATTTTTCATCTACTAATATCCCCAAGTCCTTCTCTGCAGGGCAGCTGTCAGTCCATTCACCCCCCCAGTCTGTACTGACACTGGGGAGTGCCTTGACCCAGATGCAGGAGCTTGCACTTGGCCTTATTGAACCTCATGAGGTTCACATGGGCCCATTCCTCAAGCCTATCAAAGTCCTTCTGGATGGCATTCCTTTCCCTCTAGCAAATCAACTGCACCACCCAGCTTGGTATTATCTGCAAATTGGCTACATCATTAATAAAGCTATTGAACAGTACCAGTCCCAATACAGACCCCTGAGGGACACCACTTGTTACTGATCTCCATTTAGACACTGAGACATTGACTGCAAGTCTTTGGATGTGGTCATCCAACCAGTTCCTTATCCATTGAATATTCTTGTCCATCACATCCATATTCACTGCTTCAATCACTAAAAACCTTTTTAAAATAAAACAGGGAAAAAGGCAATTAGAAATGGTAAAACCCCCTGATTAATATCTCATATTTGAAAATAATATACAACTGGGAAAGCCCAGCAAGCAAGGTTGATTTGGGCCACATTTGCAATGATCTCACCTCCTTCTCTTTCTTAGAAAGACATTCAAATTAAAGGAATACAAAGCATCAAGGTAAATCCACCTGGGCATCAACTTCACCTCTGCTCTCCTTTCCCTAGGTCCTCTCAATAGCCCTTAATCCCCCACCCAGGCTCCACAACCTGTCCTCAGACCACATCTCCAGCAGCGCTGAATGCAATTACTGTAATTGATGTGCTGCTTTTGTTAAGACCATGGTATCAATAAACGGGAGTAAAACAAGCTGCTAAGGAAGATGCAGGAAATTTATTAGAATGGATGCATGCAGTGGCTGGCATAATAACTGTTGATGGCCAATTCATAAATCACAGCTGGACTCTTTGGGAGACTTGTAACTCCCAGGCGGCTTCCCTCATAAAACAACAGTATGAGGAAACAAATGAGAGACTGCTGTTAAAGCCAGCACTAAACCTTTGCTATGCCAGTCGCAGCCTCAAAAGCTAAGAAGGAACCATTAGTTTAAGTTACCAGGCTCAGAAGCAGCTAAAAATCCAGCTGGAAATGGCAGGCAACAAGCTCTCTCGCCTTCTTTTCCAGATGAGTGGGAAGTCGCACCTCAGACATGCTCTCTGACCTCTCTCAAGGCCTGCAGTTTTAAGAGTCCAGCAACCCAGAACGGCATCCAGTGCCTATCAAAGGTCACCCAGCACTTCAGAAACACCCAGTCCCTGCAACATCACACACCTAGACAGTACGCTGAGACTGCCTGCACCCAACGCAGCAACCCAGGGCTGCTGAGGGAGTTATCACAGCAAATGGCAGCCCTGCAGGTCCTGGCGTGAATGTGACAGCATGCGGGCTGTGGCAAAAGACCTGAAAGCACATTCGTGCGGCTGAGCAACCCTACCAGCCAAATGTCATCCTGCTCTCAAGGTGGCAGGCCCACCCAGAAGCAGGCCTGCATCATCCTCTGCTAAGCTAACCCCGCAGCTTGGCAGGCACAGCTTTGCACAGTTTTTGCTTCTTTGCACAGAAGCAGAGGTGCTGCAGTGTTTCAGCTGCCCCACCTTCTCCTCAGGGCAGCCGCAACAGTCTCACTACCTGCCTCTGTCCCACTACCCTCTAAAATAGAAACATGAGGGGCGTGGTGCCCTGGCCTATCCCCTCTGGCTTTCACAAACCCCTGGGATGTGCAGGGTCCCTGACCACAAGATGCTGGTAATCAACTATCCCGTGCCTATCACACGGATGAACTGGTAAACTGGGGCATCAGTCTGGGCTACCGCCAGAACTGATCCCTGTAGTCCGCACCTGTTCTACATCCCCTCTCTCCCAGATCCATATCTCTGGTGTCTTATCCATGTCAGTGGTGATGAGAGGATGAGGACAGAAAGGGGCTTACAGATGACAAACGTTCCATGTAAATTTTTAATGGCAATAAATGTGTTTTATTTTTATGATGATTTATTAATATGCTTATAAATGTATAGATTGTCCTGAGGCATCAGAGGTGGCTGCTGCTTGCAGCTCGGGGTGATAAATAGCACCTCCAATGCAACAGACTCAGGAGACTTCTTGTTATGCAGTTTACCCTTTAGGGCACTGCACCGCTTTAGGACCAGGACCATGCACTGCAGCCTTACAAGCTGTAACTGCTACACTCTGCTTCAAAGCCTTCTCTTCACCCTAGGGTACCACCAGGAACATCTATAGGCTCGTGCTGCAGGCTGAAGCTATCATGGCCAAATGTCATTTCAGTCTGCATTCACAGGCCAGTCTCCTTCTTGAGGGGGTCCACCTCACACATTACCAGTCTAGCTGGCTGGCTCCATGAGGGCCATGCAAGTATTTCCAACTGTGCAACACTGTTCACTGTATCACAACGTATTGGCTTACCCAGCAAGACATGATGAACTCACTCAGGGCTGCCTGTTTCTCCAGCATGTGTTACAACAACGCTACCATCTGGCACTTACGCTGCATCTTTCATTTAGGAATCTCAGAATGCTTTTTAGCAGCATCATTATCCTCACTTTCCTTTCTTCATGTAAGGAAACAATTCACAGAAGTCCAAAAAAGTGTAAGTCACAAAATGGGAATGGGAAAAATACTCTTCAGTTGCTCCACAGTCTGGATCTACTAGATTATTCCTCGACATATCTTACAGCCAAGGAGAATTAACAAGGTGCATATTCTGAAGATCTCACAGCACTTAAACCCTATAAGCTTAATCCAGATTTATAACCCATCATCCATGAAACTGAGGCACAGGGATGGCAACTAACTTGGCTAAGGTCCTACAACCATTTAGTGTCAGAATCATTAGTTTACAAACACCCCAAGGAAGATAAGCAACACCACTGTTGCCTTTGCTCTTACAAACAAAAAATGCTAGTTAATAATAAAAAGCTTAGGAATAGATACTAACTGCTCTAATTACTGTTCAATACATAAGTGATGAGACCATGCATCTCCCACCACATCCCTTATGCAAGGGCCTTTCATTAGTTTTGTTTTTCTAAATCCTAGGTATGCAGGCCACTTTACCAAGAGGTTTACCCTTTCATTAAGGCAAGAGCAATAGGGAACAGTCACAACAGAAATACCACAAAAAGGGCCACAGTAAAGAATAGTGCATATATATTGTCAGAAGAAAAATTCTGGTGTCACGGGCTTCCTCCCCGGCGGTTAGTACCTGACATTTGCAGCTTGAGCACACACTGCACACTCCTTACTTAGTGTGCAACTCTGACCTGAAAGCTGAGGCTCCAGATGTAGTGGCTATAGCTGCTGTGGCTATCATACAGCCCTGAAAATGCAATGAGTACTTGGTCAATAATAAATAACTGTAATAGATTTGATTGGGCTTGAAAGTGCTTACTTTTTAAGACCGTCCCAATTTAACTTTAACTCTAATCTCTCTAGTTTGGTTTTTTTTTCTTTCCTTCCATGCTGCTAGCTTTGATGTTGAAAGCGAAGGAATAAGGGCTTCCAATACCACTGCCGTCAAGGTAATAGATGTGATAGACTCAGGCTTACCACTGACTAGGTTATTGATTAAACTTTGTCAGAAGATGCTTTGGAAAGGCTGCAAGAGGCTTCAAACACGAAAAAAAAAGTAAAATGTATTTCACTCACAGAAGTGTATTTCAAAAGACTGAAGGTCAATTATCCCAGCAATTTACAGCCAGTCTCAACAATTTGGCTTGATTAGAGAGTATAATACAATAGGGGAGTTCTCCTCAGTCTCCCAACCCTTCCTTCTTTAGCAGCAGGTTTGAATGTCAGAAACGGCAGAAAGTGCAGGGTGCCTATATTGCTGAATAAAGCAGCAACAAGCATTTGTCAGTGGATCTTGGCAAGTACGGACTTAGAGAACACATCCTAACTAGCAAGCATGGCAGGAGGGTTTAAAAGCCTGAAAGACTGGGGTGGCAACAAATTGGCAAACAGGAGATGGATGCTTTAAGCACTGAGAAGGTCCTTTGATTGGTGGGGATTATCAGTTATTGGAGGAAGATGCACAGAGATTTGGCAGTTGGAAAGTGGATTTGTATGGAAAAATTGATAGTTTTGCACAACCTGTTCATCCCTCACTATCTCCCTCTTTCCTTCCACACTGACCTGCTGGAGCCACGACACTTGCCTTCCCCAGGCCCTGCTGCCATAGCCAGAAAGCAGAGCCTTGCTGTTCTTCTGCTCCCACCATGCTGTGCCAGACACCAAGCCTGATACTATCTTAGCCACCAGTATTGGATCTTTTCCAGTTCTTCCAACTGATTGTTTTAACTACTCACAAGGCAGGTAGTAACAGTGGGCATCGCATCCTAGATGAGTAAAGCAAGGCTGCCGAGCTGCTCTCACCAGCAGCCAGATACACTGAAAGGTTGTGAGCTGGTATGTTATTTGCATCCAAGGTCACTCTAACTGGGTTGGTACCTTCCTCCTGCCCAAGCAAAGCATTCTCATACACCCATGTCAACCTCAAAAAGGCCAAAACATGTCTATGGTCCAAGTGCTTTGTCTACTGATTACTGCAAAATGCACACACATAATGCCTTCCCAACCAATAGGATTATAAACCTACTAGGCAGGCATGCCTCTACCTGCCCATGTGCTAATGGGGGTAATGAGTATTTTCTGTTCATTGTTTCCTTTCATAGGTTACCAACTGCTCACTTCCTCTCTCCTCAGAGCAAACAATAACTACAAAGTCTTTCTGACCCAGAGCACACCAATGTTTCATTTCAAATTGTTTTAAGCTTCCATTCCCCCAAATGCACAAAGCTGTCTTCCTCTCACAGGGGAGCAGAAGGGGTTAAAAGCCCACTCTCATTCTCCTTGATGGAGGCCATCCAGGCATGACCCTGGCTGAGTGGCAGACACATAGGAAGTGGATTATCAATAACTCTTTTTTTCTACCTTCTTTCACCCTCTCTCTATACAACGTCAATGAGCTGGAAAATGAAAGGAATAATGCAGGTTTAAGAGGCCAATAATTAGGTCACAGCTGATCTCAGCTCGAATCAGCTGACAGCTGGTGCCTATCTTGCCCTAGCAAGCAGGGGGGCTTTCAGGACTCAGAGGTTTAGGCCAACCTCCCCTTCTCTCTCCACTCTACCTCTTTGTTCCCAGAGTCCCGAAAAGCAAAAATCGACAACCGTAATGCAAATCTACTAGGTTTCCACCCACAGGAGTTTACAGGAAGAAGTGACTTTGCTTGCTTTTGTCCTAAATTACCTTAAATCCTCTTTCCTGCTGCCTCACCGCCACTGTCAGACCAGCACCACAGCCAAGTTACTGCTCCCGTGCTGTCCCCTTCCTCCCCCAACTCCATTCTGCCCACTCCCGAACATAATCCCGATGTTTGCTTGTTTTAGCTTCCATAATCCTGTTGTCTTGCAAATCTCCTCACCATAATCCCGCTTTTGTCTGTCAATACAATTTGTTTGCTGTGGGGAGGAAGGGAGGTGAAACGTTGCTGGGAATGGAGAAAGCCTTTGCTGCTGGTTTCCAAGGCTGTACCCATTTTCAAACACAGCCTGGGAGATTTGGTACTGCTGTCCACTCAGCATCTCGGGGGGTGGGTCACGGCCTCCAAGACAAAGAGTTTGCTGGGTCAAACCAGTGGCTGCTGCAGAATTAACAGCATGGTAGCAAGGCTGTGTTGCTATACGTGCCCGCACACGCTAGAGGGAGAGCAAGCAAGAACAGCAAAGCAAAGGAAGAAGAGCCGCTCCGCTCCCCCTTGACTGTCACTTGTACCTGCGCAAAGCAGGGGTAGAAGCGGAGGAGCGGGGCGCTGCTGCAGGCAGCGACACACAAGGGAGGAAAGACCAAAGCCTGTATCACTTGCACACTAACACAGCGGTGATGGGCAGACAAACAAACTGGTAATTGATTGGTAGGAGCTGTGGCAATTTTGTGTGTTTGCATGAATAAAGAATCAGCTTAATCAGACTAATTCCTTCCAGTCAAAACACAACATGGGCTCCAGAACTCACAGCAAAATTCTGCTGCACCAGCCAAGTTTCACGCCAGAACAAAGGGGCTACGAATTCCACCCAATTTGGCTGCAAAACCGAGAGTCAGGCCAAGTGCCCAGAAAACACTTCTGAATTCAGACAACCACCCGCTGAAAAAGCACAACAAATTGTGAAACTAGGTGATGATCAGATGATTTGGGGTTTGTTTGCAAACATTTCAGAGAGAGATACAGTACCTGAGCAGGCTGCTCCTCAGGTCTGCTGAAGCAGATAGGAAAAGAGGGGGCTGCATGCCAGTCCAGGAGTGAAAGAAAAAACAAAAGCAACACTTTCAAGAGATTAAGGAAAGTATCATTAACACCCCTTTCCTCATGTCAGCTCTCTACCTCAGGTCTCCTACTAGGAAAGGAAGTATTAAAACGTTGCATTCAGAATATCCCTCCCCCAGGGGAAGTCTGGCTCAAGCTCTTGGCGGAAAAAAAGGATTTTTGGATTTACACTGAGCTAAGCTTGAGACCCAAGCACTTGGGATGCTCAAAGAAGGTTCAGATCAAGTTGCAGGCGCTGTTCATCCTGCACTTCCCATTGCAAGCCTTGCTCTATAAGATGTTTTTGTCCATTTTTTCCCAAAGTACATCACCTGAAAAAGTACATTCTGGGAAGCATAGCTCAAATTAGTAGTTTTCACTACCATTTATGTAACGTGGATTTCAGCCTGTAAGGTTTGTTTGGAACATGAAGGGTTAAGTCAATTAACTACAGAGTTCAGCTTATTGAAGATTTTAAGGCAGAACAAATAAATCAAATAAACCATCAAAGGCCAGCAAGCATTATTAAAAAACTTCTGCATCCTTAAACCAACATGGAGGGGATTCCCAGACTAAAGGTTGCTAATGCGGAAAGATTCTAGGAAAGGCAGTAAAGACTCTAGGAAAGGTATTTTATGAATATGTTTATAAACTTACATGAGCACAGTACAAGAAGGTATTCATGCTATGGGAATTTACAGCTGAAACCAATGCTGCATAACCAGGGCTTTCACAAAGGGGCTGGGACTTTGAGGAAGGAATCATGTGCAGAGCTTGAGACAGCAGCTGGGACACTAAGCAATTCCAGTACTGCAGGAGTGGCCCCTTTCCACACTAGTTTCAAGTAGAACAGGAACCTGTTATCCACCAGTTTATTCTAGAATATGGTGTGTTTTAGCTTCCTTTAAGTGGGAGACCCCTTCCCCTCCCTTGCCCCTGTTGTTGCCCTCCAGCTACAGATTAATATATTCACTCATATTCCTCTGATAACCTTGTCCACCAAGGCTTCCAGCGATAACATAGCTTTTATCAGCAACTTTATCCCACTTTCATCCACCTGTCCTCACCTACTCAGGGCTGAATTCCTGGCATTTATCATCTCATAGCAGTGTATCACACTCCATTTAATTTCTGAGCAGTCATCATCTAAAGATATGCAGCTCGATGTTGTACGTCTTGAATCAAATGGAGTATTTCCAGACAAGTTGCAATGTTTCACACTTACTTGCTTCAAAATCTGGTATAGATTCTCCTGCCTCCTGTGGCAGGTCAGCCAGTGTTGTTATGCCCATTGCAAAGATGAGGAACCTTAGTCACAGAGCAGGGAAGCATCTTTTCCTCTAACAGTGGCAGAGCTGGTAACCAGGTGATAAGGAACTAGACAATCCTGGTTAGTGGTTTCTATTGCCACCTATAAAACTCCCTCTATACACGCCTGGAGCTTGCAATTTTAAACACCATTACTTAGAAGGAACTTTTTCCCCAAAGGTAATGTGCTTGAATGACAAGAAATACCACTCCGTCTGCACCCCAGGAAATTAATCACCAATGCCCCGCAGGATACCACTCCATGCAGCCAGGACAGCCTTGCCATCTCATCTAGACAGTTGTGTGTGCAGAGGCGGCAATGCCATGAAAAACCACCTGCTGAAGCCAGGGCTCCCTGTACTGGAGGGCATGTAAATTATACTGCAAGAGACCGAGTCTGAGTAGCTTGTTTTTAAAAAGGAGTGGCTCTTAGCCTAATATTTATTTAATATTTAGGTTCCTCATATCGGCTTACTGAAAGGCATCCTACCCACAGAAGATCTGTAAACCTCCTCCCCCCTCACACTTTACAAACTCATTCCCACCACCTGGGATTCCAAGACAAGAAATTTGGCCAGTTTTGAAGTTTGAGGAAGCTCAGCTTCTCTCCTCCACTTCCTCCCCACAACACACGCACATTTCCCTTACATTTTCCCGTAGCGGAAGTTTGGATATTTCAGAGGTTCACACAATTTCCCCCGTGGTCAGAAGCAAAGTCAAAGTAATGCCATAAGATAGTGAGTGAGGAACTTGCCATTCCCTCCCTTCCACCCAAAAATACGTTAATAAAGGAAGGAAGGTGACAAAGTTTGAATGCAGGATCATTCTGCAGGCACTCGCTGAGGTGACACTGACTTTTTAGCCTCTAGAGCCCAAGCGTACACTCTGAACTCTAGAAGCTGTGAATGGTATGTTCTGCTCAATCTAACACAGATGCTGAGGAAAAAGGATGATTTGTACCTCTGTAGCTCCTTCTACTCTGGTGGATTCTGATGCATTTTGAAATTGATATAAAGCTTTGATACGACTGAATACCTGCTGTGAGACACAGGAGCTGCTCAGCTACAGTATGTAAGAGCTCAGAGCACTGCAGAGAAGGGTTCTGCATAGATTGGAGAACAGGGGAGAAGCACTGAGACAGGGAGGTGCTAAAGGTGCAGTTTTGGCCAGGACAGAAAAGCAAATAATTGCCATTAAAGAAGCTGTGATGTTTAAGTCAAAGAGCTCAGTTTTACATCCAGGCTGAAAGCAAGTATCTGAAGACTTCCTGCCTCTGGTACCTTATTGGATGTTGTATGTGGAAATTGGTTTTGCCTTGTCTTTTGACAGATGCATTTTTCAAGACTCAGTAACAGCAAAGCCCTCAATTCTGGAATGTCAAAATTTATGATCAGAACAGGGTATGGCCTTAGATTACACAAAATCCAAGAGATGCATCAGGATTTGTTTTAACAATCCACGTACCAAAGTTTACTTGTGTGACTGTTTCACAACTGCTGACACCTTCGACTAAAACAGTCTCCAGTGTAGCATATGACTTTTTGGTTCAGAAGACATGATGCTGAAACCCTGTAAACGCATCAGCAGAAGCTACTTCAGGTTCACTGCTGCATTAGACTGGATATAATTTGCTCTGTAATCCACTTAACTGGGACATGCTTCCCCAAGGAAGCATGTTTACCTACCGGATTCCACAAGGAACTTATTTAAGCCAGCAATACTTAATGGCAATAACTACTGCTTAACAGAGACATTAATTCTGCTCAGTGGGGACAAAATGCTTCTGTTATGGAAATTTTGCTAAGACCTGCCAATGCATAATGTTAACTCAAGACCTCAGCAGACTTACATTAGTTAAGAGTCTTTCTAACTGGGACAAACAATTGCTCCAGGTGCAACATTCAAGCCCTCAGTTGTGCTAAGACTATACAACTTGCATCAAAGTAGACAAGGATTTCAGGTGGCCCACAGCTGCCAAGGAGCTCTCAGAAATGAACTCTAATAATCTTTATCCCATTAGCCCCCATTCTACTTCCCTGAAACCAGTGACAGCTCTGACATTTGCTCCAACAGGAAAAAGCTAAGCTTTCACTGTCCTGTATTTAACTCCTGCTCCCTTTTGAAACAGAAGAGATGCTGAGATGGTTTTAGTAAGTGTATGTTACAATAACAATGTCATCAACACTGCTGGCAATTTTTTCTTTCTGCAGAGCTATGAAGCTGAGCATTTACCCTAAATTCTCTATCATGCCATTTATGTTGGGGCACCTCTCATCCAACTGGGAAACTACCAGTGGAAACAGCAAAGATTATCTGGACTGTGATACCCTATCCTTAACTTACAAATCCCAAGGGGAGCAAAGAGAAGATGCAAGTGTAATTAGGAGACCCTCAATATACCTGAGAAAGTAGGTTTGGGTGTGGGGGGACATTAACAAGCCAGTACACAGCTTGCTCTGATCCAAATAGTGTTCCACTGTTTGCTTTTCCACTGTTTTTTCTGCACTAATTCACAACCACTGTAACATCAAGACAAGCTTGCATATGCTTCATTTATTGAGAGTAATTAATTTCAGCCTCTCCCCACACACACATACACGTTCATTTTATCTGACAAGCAAGTCATGAAAAAAAGTCCATTCTCACAAGCAGAATACAGGGCAGCTATCAGAGGCTGCCTTCCTTCTTAAGCAAAGAAAAGCTAATTGGTGCATCTGCTGGGCGACGGATGCCTTTCTCACCCTCCTCTCCTCACCTTGCACCCCCTGCCCCAGCTCAGGTCTCTTGCTTCTCCCAGGCCTCCCCCTACACCAGAGAATGGCTTTTAACAAAACGCTTTCTTCCAGATAAAAAAAAAGGAATAAATGGCTAGAGGAATGTCTGGGCACTTATCCCCCTGTCCGAATAATGAATCCATTAATGACCATGAGGTGAGGAATAAATGCATTAAGAGGCTTAGCAAGTCACTCAGAGAAGCACAGACTCTACCCTCCTGGTCTCCCTTGCTCAGTGACAGTTTTACCCAGAGCGGCAGTGCCAGGAAATTTAAAAAAAAAAAAAAAAAAAAAGAAGAGAAAAGAAAATACCAGGTAATTGATCCCACTTTAAAATACTTCCTTTTATCAGAAATAATATTTTTTTCCTGAAATCCACTTTTTGCTCACTTGCTCTCATGCCTTCTGCCAACTACTGCTCTGTTACCATTCTAGGTCTGTATTAGAGATGGTCTGTTCTCTAAGTCAGTATTCTTTTATGAAATTTGGTAACTCTATTTTTAATTCTCCAATATGTCTCAGTATCAAGGTGGAAGAGAGAAGTAACCATAATGCAGAACAACAGTGATGGCAACAGAAGATCAGAGAACTAAGTCAGCAGTTGAAATCCAGTTGATGCTACTACAGAACTGAAGTCACCATTACCTGAATAAAGCTCATTTTCACAAAAAAAAGCCAAAGTGGAAGTTGTATATCATACAAATTCAACAAGAAACAACAAGACAAACAATGAGAGATTTTAAAAACCATTAACACAATTTTCACTATGCCATCAAGCACTGCTGCTCTATGTAGAATCACACAGGTAGAAAATAAAGATCTGAAAAGTCCCAAGACAACACCATGATTCCTTGACTGTCAGCAGATGAGACACGTAACTAAAAAATAATAGATACTTTAACTTGCAATTCTCATGGAGAGCAAAGAAACAGACTCGCTGACATGTACTTTCTTCTGCTATTCCCAAAGAAACAGACATGCACATGAAGGGTCACGGTCCAAAAAAACAGGAACCAAATCTATTTCCCACATCCTATCAGGCACTAGTTTGCAACGGTCCCTTTCTGTTGGAGGAAGAGGTGGTGCTGCCTGGGTTGTTTTTTAGGCACATTATTTTCCACTTGCTTGACCTTTATATACCAGTGAATCTATGCCTTCACTCTGATCATGTTTTGCAGTCTCACTGCCATCTTGAGAGCAAAGCCTTATCCTCCCTCCATGAGCCACATCCAGATTTCTTCTCACACTAAACAATGCATCCAGTTGTAACAGTAAACAGCTATGTCTATCCCAATCTAACTAGTCTTCTCAAGACATCTGAAAAACAATTAATTCAGCTGAAAGTCCTTCCTTTCACTGAACAAATAAGGAAACTAAGCACAGAGTGCCTTCAATCAAATTTTTCCATGTAATACTTTAGATGCTTTGTTTTAGAATTGGCCAATGTAAGACACCTGGGACCCAATTTTCACAGCACTCTCAACAATCAAAAAAGAATTGAAGTCATGCAGGAACCAAAGACCAAGCCCAAACTAAATATCCAAAGTCACAGACTATTTCTGGTCTGAGGTCTGACAGCAAGTCTGCGGAGAAACTAGGAACAAAGTTCAAGAGTGCTGAAGTCCTCATTAATGATTTGTCTACAAGGCCCATCCATTTTCTTAAGACACCTACCATTTCCTGCACTCCGCCCAACATTTTGAATTAACACAGCAATGTCTACGGGATTTAACCTGTAGAAAAGGCATTGTAGGTGTGAACTTATTGTCCAATTCATATTTGACCATTTTATGAAGAAACAGAATTCATCAGTCAACAGTTTAAGATACGATAATCCACCTTCTCACAAGCACAGCAGCAGGGAAGTGGGAATCAGAATGTAAGTAACTGTTCATCCAAAAAAAGGAGCACAGAGGTTAAATATGTCCAGCTGAGCCACGCACATAGAAATACAAAGCCAGCTGGATAGCACATGACAGTCAAGAGAAAATTTATGGCCCTTTTCTGGGGGTCATCACACAGAATAGCTGACCCATGTGCATTCATCTGCCCTTTTTCTGCTACAAGATGCATGAGATGAAAATGCTTTTAGCTGACCAGTCTTTTGGCTCCACAGTCCAGTTCTAAGGAAAATGTACTTCTTGTCTGTAGAGCAAATGGTGATAATGCAAGGACTAGAGGCAGGAGCTGACTTAAGATGGAACTCCCTGACGCTTCCTAGAAAATAGCCATCAAGAAAAGGCTGAACCGTGATGACACAAAATTGCCACACTTTTCCCACTTAGTCAAATCAGAACATGAGTTGCTGACTCTCGTAACTGGATCTTATCATCATCAAGTTTTCTACAGAACCTACTGTACTGCAGTAGCAGCCCATGCTGGTAAGAGATCTTAAGCAGCTGCTAGTGTGGATTTATCCCAGGTATGCAGGATCAAAGGGGCATCTTTGGGAGAGAGAAAAGTGGCTGGATAAATAGGACAACAACAAATTTGCCCTGATAGCCATTGCAAGAGCTCTTCAAAATTTCCTTGTTTCTTGTATCTCAGAAAGGAGCCGATGCTCCCTTTCATTCCCATTTTCTCCACTTTTTCCTCTGCCCTCCCATCCTATCTCAGTTTCACCTTCTCTGCCCATTCCTTATTTTCTCCGTCTGTCCCTCTCCCTCCCATCCTCTCTCATAAAGCAATTGCCCCTGTTTTTCACCTTTATTTGCTTTCCAGCAAGCGAACGGCGGCAGTGGTGCCTGCTTTGCAGGCTGCAACTCCACTCCCTCACTTCATTTTCCTCCCAGCTCAGGCTCGGCGGTTCCGCCTCAGCGCTGCTCTCCAGAGACTCCCACAGCAAGGAGCAGCCTCGGCTCTCGCCTCTCAAACCACAGGAGGTTAAGGGAGAGCACGGCAGGGAGGTGAGCGGCCACTGGAAGGGGAGAAATATATCATACCCGCTGCAGTTGGCCATTTTGAAGGTCATAGCAGAGAAGCCCTCCCCTCTGCCTGCCAACTCGGAGCTGTCACTGGTGTTACAAAGCAAAAGTCTCTGAGTGAGGGACCGACGTTCCCTGCAAGCCACTACTTCCTTAAAAAAAAAAAAAAAGGTGAGAGGAACAGCCAGGCTCTCAGCCAGTACCCTGCTGACAGCGAGAACGAGACATGGGAACAGCAGACCAACTACGTGCTAAATTTCTCACTTAAGTACCTCGTGTCCCTAAAGAAACAACGTGGTAAACGAGAGGACCCTGTCAGCTCAGGTCTTTCCCCTCCCAGAGGGTTTACCCCATTATGGAGACAAAAACTGAGCACTCCGACTACAGAGATGCTCACACCATACAGCCAATACACACCTGGCTGTATCCATGGCAGCAGCACATACTCAGCCACCTTTCCTATTTTTGGCATTACCAAAGCACACAGCTACAAGCCAGGCATAGCACAAACAACATATAAAGACAATCCTTGTTCCAAAGAACATGTAACCAAAATATAAAGCAGGACGCTGCAGAAATACACACAGAGAGGACAGTGCATACCAGCATGATGCATTTTCTGTACAGTGGCTTGTTTTCCCTTCATTAATTCATCCTCGTTATGAACAGTAATCAACTGGAATAACAATAGAACTCACTGGCAATGTGATTATCTCCTCTACTCACATATTTACTCTTAAAATGATCCTCCCTTGCAAATGGCTTACACAGCTCCTCCATGTAGGTACAATACCTACTGCTGTCAGGTATATCCCTACTCGCTCAGGCAATTTCTGATGCCAATTTGTTGTGTTCTGCCGACTTCACTGACAACTCCTGGTGCTCAATATGTCGGGGGGGGCACAGAATGTGCAGGGAACAGTGCCAAATATGTCTTGAGCTGAAGGCCAAAACACAACATGCCCAAATCCAATCTGTGACCACTACTGGAAACATTGCCCAAAGTGACCCATCCAAAGCTCCAAGCCAATAGTAGAACCAGTGGTGGGATACATGAGCTCAGTCTCAGCTGCGTCTTTACCAACCATGCTGTCTCTGACACAATATAACAGGCCCTACCTCCCAGTGAAATCTCATCACTTGGTCAATTTCAGAGGAATGTTTTGGAGCTCACATCTTGTGAGCTCGTCTATAATCCAAACCTCAGTGATTTCTCACATGCGGCTGAGCAAGTCCAGAATTATTAACTCCCCAAACTATCACTGATTTCTAGCAAATTTCTGGCATGAAGTAACTCAAACCATTCTCCTGAATCATCATCTTTTCTCAGAGGTTCTCTATCTAGCTGCTGACTGAAAATGCATTGCTCCTCAGCACAAAGACCTGACAAGATCCCAACAGCAAACCATATACTGGCTAAGCTCATACCCAGCACCAGTTTTAACTAGCTGAGCAGCTCCCCTGTCAAAACTTTGCCCTCAAATGCAGCACTGGAGTCACTTTATCCTGAGGAAGTTAACACAAGAGAGAGATAAGAACATAAGAAAAGGGAAGAGAAAGAAATGAACAGGGGGCAGCCAGAGCTTGCAAGTTATCATGGACAAAGGACAAATCTCAAACAAGGAGTAATTCAACCATGTCGAACACCTTTTCTCCCTAATCAGACAAGAACACCCTTGCTGGCTGGGGAGAAGGCACACAGCCAAAAGCAGCTCAGAAATAGCAGAAGGTTAAGACACCAAAGCGGTTAAAACAGCTGCAGGTATTTGGCCATCTTTGGCCAAGTTCATCACGTATTATAGAAAGAAAGGTGGCCTTCACAGAACTACAGATCCTCTCTCAATCAGTTTGAAACAGTGAATTCCCATCACACTTATCACAAACTTGGCAAAAACTAAACTCCAAAATGCAACTCTTGAGTACTTCACCTATGTCCTTTCACACTGGTTGGATATAATCCCCAAACTAGTGAAATCAGAGAAATTTTTTATTATTGAGGTCAGTGGAGCTAAGATTTTACTCCTAGCATCTTTAGAAGTTTCTTACTGTCCTGTCTATTATCACCTCCCGAAACTCCGTGCAAGGTATTCCACCGTCTTTTGTTATCTGCCTATAACTGACATAAACTGTATTTTCTTCTCCTTTTACTCTTGCATAGCACTGACAAGCACACCAGCAGAGCTCCGTGGGCACCTCAGACTAGAGCAGAAAGGGAATGCTTAGGGTAGTGTCACACTGCCAGGAACACACGTACCACTGAACTCAAAACATCAGGAGGAGGTATAAATAAAGACTGACATATGTTGACAGAGATGCAAATAACTGAATTTGCAGAACCTGTACCTGGCCTGTGGCAGATGCTAAATGAATTTTCATCAGGAATTCACCAAAATCTCCTGGAAATTAAAAACAAAAGGATGGGGAAAACATGTCATTTATCACACTTTTGGGCCTGTACCCTGTCAGGCTAGGCACCAGTCAAAGAGGAACAAAAAGATGGTCTTTTCTCCAGACAGCTTAGACTCTCAGTTATGTTTTTGGGACATCTGGTCTGTTTCTGATAATAGGCACAAAAAGACTGATCAATCTCCCTGAGACCCACAGAGAGTGGTAACAGGAACCAACCTAAGTCTTCTTACCACTACAGAGAAAATGGAAACTCAAAGGAGTTGAGCAGTTCCTGCCCAAGGGCGCAAGGGAAAGGATGAAGAGACAGGAACGAGCCCTGCAAAGACAGCCTGCTGCTCTCATGGCTGCCAGACAAGGGCCAGCCTGTTGTGGCAGTAGCTCGCTTAGTCCCGCCACGTGCACCGGATTCAGCCCCAGCAGTGGCCCGCCTGGCTTTCCCAGCCACTGCCAGGGGACACGGAGCTGCTATGCTGCCTCCCAGCACCCCCTGCCCCGGGGAGCTCTCACATTGGCTAAAGACGACTCCGTCCTACTCCATGTCCGCAAACACGGGAGCCCTGCAGGACACAGGCAGCCCTCCGTACACAGTCACGAGTTTCGCACGCGTGCAATACAATCATTAAGTATGTGCCAATTAGAGAATGTGATGTCAAAAGCGAGAGTTCAGAGATGAGAGATGCGATGAATAGGCTGAAGGGACTGATTTATAGAAACATTAATCATGAGGTGTTTTTATTGCTTCTTGCTTAAATTTATTTTGAAAATGGGATTACATAAACCAATAGCAATATTTTTTTCAGGGTACAACTCTGACTTTCGTGTCTGAAATTACAGACCCAAGTTTTCAGAATTGCCCCTGCAGAATTATTACAGCTCTGTGTGCAAAAGACAGTTGAATAGCTTAGAAGTGACTTGTGCTGGCAATTACCATGACTATTAGGAGGAACTACTTGCCCACCCTGTACAGGAAAATCTGAATATTGACCTAAAAATATTTAGTCATTTTATTCCAAGACAATATGCCCAACCAATTAGTTTCAAGTACAGTCTTCATTAAAGGTACTGAAAGGGATAAAATGTTAGAATATATAATTTTGTGTTGTAAACTCAGCCTCCCTCAAGTGTACCTCTCCGTATTGTGCTGGGCAAATTGCAGGTTTTTCTTTTTTTTTTTTTTCTGTGGGGTTTCAGATTTATGTCAGTTTAAAGAAACAAAATAGATAGATTTCATTGGTCAGGAGCGCAAATGGTTATCCCTTATTCTCCAAATTTCAAAACAAACTGATTTTTTTTTCAATAGCAAAGTTTCTGTAGAAATTGATCAGAGTGGGAAAGGGACCTTTTTTGCTTTTCAAATTCATTATTGGTTTGAAGAAGCAGCAAAGATAATAGCATTTGTGTCAAGCAATGATTTAAACTTTCTGAGCCAAATCTTCATCTATATGTGCTTGATGAAATGAACAACACTGATTTACACAGCAGAGTCTTTGGTCCACAGGTTTGATTATCAATAGCGGTTAATCCTCTACTGCCATACACTAAACTACAGATAAAAGAGCTGGTCTATTGTTAATCCAAGATCCTACAGAGATACAAAGCACTGACACTACATGGTTGCTTAAAATCAAGCCATTCAACTGCATCTAGTGCATTTACTCTTTCACACTCAACACCTCATGTGACACTAAATGGATCTATGAAACAAGGGCCTGCTTGATTCACTCCTCACACCTCACTGAGCCGAGAAGCAAAACCACAGACGTGGCCAGAGTTGCGCTGGTGTAAATGCAACTCTTGAGGAGAGCAGGGCCTTGTGGCTCTCCCCTCTTTCTCCTTACAGCATGTTAAATTGATCCAGGAAACAGTTCATCTGAAAAAAATACCAACCGACAATTTGTTTTAAACAAACAGTTGCTGGCAGATCCCCCATCTCCAGCGGCATGCAAGTGTCTCAAAACACAAAAGGCAGGGAAACTGAAATTGAAAATTGATCTCACTGCGGCCACATAGACTGGAAGAGTGATATCCTAGCTGTGATTTTAAATAACTCTTTCTTCTCTCCCCCTTCCCTCCTCCCCATACACATTCACATTTCTTTCCCCATATTCTCCATCTTTTGTCGAACAGGAACAAAGACTTCCACCATCTCTCTCTCTTTCCCCAGCCTTCTCATCAATATTCTATTACCAAACAGGGCTTTAGCTCCTTTTTTTTCTTTAAATCAATAAGAAGCAAAGCAGTGAGAGGGAAAAATTAAAGTCCTCAGCAGATAAAAAAAAGGGTCTTTAAAAAAGCTAATCACTGCTGAACACTGACAGCTCACTGGAGCATCACACACAGCTCCTGCTACAATCTGTTTGGTCCCACACTGTCATAAAGGTAAGCTACCTGAGCCTGCCTGCCAAAGACAACCAAGGCAGGAGAGAAAGCAAAGACAAATAAAGCTTTCAAGAATTGATCTTCATGGATGGTTGTCACCTGGACACCACAATCTGGAAGAGCAAGAGTTTGTAATGCCTGGCCTCTGAGTGAAGGTGGCACTGGGGAAGCCCTGTGAGTCCCTATCATTGAGACCTACCTCAGCTCCCAGCTGGAGGCAGGAGCAATCAAGCATCTTTATATCTTTTCTGCAATGGAAGTGCTCCTGCTCCTCTCCCAGGCCTAACCCTTCCATCCCTGGCACATCCACACATGATGCAGACAGGGCTCTGCTGTGCTGCTATATATATACACACCAAAATCATATATATGGGATATGCCATACCTAACATCTTCAAATGTATTCTCACACACATTACTGAAAAGACCCTGAAATTATTTAGAACAGCAGCATGAGGGGGGAAAGCAAGTTCCCTTGAGATTTCCAGCCCAAATTTGTATGTCCCTAAATGTAGCCAAGCACAGACAAATACACTGGCCCAAATGCTAAAACTACTTAACCATCAGCAAAGTAAATTACAAAAACTTTCTCTGACTCCCCCTGGACCGCAGTTTGGCTGCAGTCCTCAAAAGATGTAGCCCAATTACACCTGTTTCACAAGGAAGGCCACTGACATAAGAGGGAATGGACATATGAGAAGGTTGAATTCATTCTTTTCATTCTTCTTATTCATATTACCACACTCCTTGTAAAACTGCAAAGTTAAAATGGAATAAATATGCTTTTATTTTTACTACTGTATTTTTTTTTTCTTAAGGCAAACAAATTCTGTTAGCCAATGCAAAAAAATAAAGGAGAGACAGTTGAAGTAATCTGGGTGCATCTGATGCAAGACTGATGACAAGAAACAGCATTTTTGTTAAATCATATCCCTGTTCTATTTTTCCTAATGCTTCTTCATGGTCAGAGGATCTTTCAAGAAACACAGCTGGACAGAGACACTGCATGGCAGCGGAATGAAACAGCAGAAAGCAGTCCCACCACAGTCAAAAATGCATTTTCTTCAGGAATACCATTTAGAACTAGAAAGTAGAGTCAATTCAAAAATAGGAAACTACTCAGTTTTGCTGCAAACCAGTTTTACATCTTTGGGCAGCATACATTGTTCCTCTTCTGCCTGCTAACAAGCTCAAGTTACAGCTCTTACATCATGCACCCGCCCCAGCACAGACCATACCTCCATGCTCTGTCCCAGTGCCCTGCTGTACTGGAGAGCATTGGTCTGCACAGGTTCTTGTCAGAGAGGAGGTAAAAGAAACCCCGTCATCTTCTAGGCCTTCAGTTGGCACCTGACTTCCCACATAGCAAAGTACAAAGCAGCTCATAGGGGGCTCCCATATTGCTTTCCAACCTTCATCTACCCATCTGACAGTTACACAAGATTGCTAGGGCTCTGTATTCTTATCACATCAGGAAATACCTGCACATGCTCTGGCAGTAAGCAAGAAGCTGAACAGAGAAGTTTCCTGTTCCAGACCACCAAAGAGGAGAAAAGCAGCAACAACAGAATTGGGGGAAACATGACATGAGAGTCTGTCCAGCTTCGGGAAGCTGACCATGAGACAAAACCTGCTTGCTCAAACTAAGATCAATTCCATCCTCATTCCCAATCATTGATCACTGAAAACAAATTACAAGCATCCTTAAAACTAGGAAACACTCTATTTTGTCATTACCTTTTAACAGAGTAAAAATTTTCAGGGGACAAAGGGTGAGTCAAACAGGAGAGCTCTAAAGATAGTGTATCAGCAGGACAAGACTCAGGTGACTCAGGAGAGAGCACCCCTCCTTCTGAGAAGGTGCCACAAATCACCTCCACACAGTGCTAGAGAGCACCATGATGTTACAGGAGACAGGTTCTGCACTTCTGTTTAAGCACAAAGGTCCTCAAGCATTTAAAATGAACAAAAGCTTCTTCTCTCTCCGTACCGCTGTAGTGCACAGTGTGTTCTTTCCACTTGGTGGTGACACGGTCTTTCAGGTATGAAAAGATGACTCCTGCATAAATGCCTTGTAAAACACTTTAGAACTGTGTACACCATAGAGGAATAAATTATTGCTATCTTGAATTCTTGCTTTAAAATATGCAGTGAATTTGATAAGTTTACCTGGGACAAGGAGATAAGAAGGGGCACAAAAACCTGGGGGAAATGTACACTTACTTCACCCAGCGTTTCTAAGTCAGATCACCAAAACCAGAACAGTAGTGAGTTTAAAACTTTGCCCTATCCCTGTAATGAAGAAATACCCTGACCTTTCCTCATCTCTTGCATTTTCCCCACAACTTCACAGCAATCTGTGATGTGAAAGCTAGGGTTTTCCTCCCAAGTTGCCCCTTTCTCCTGCATTCACGCTCCCCTTTACTTTCCTGTATGGCTAGCACAAAGCAGGGACTTCCATTTTCTCTTCTGGCAGCATACAGCAACAGAAATTCCCCACAAACCTTTCAGAAGCAGCTGTACTAACTTCTGTGTTTAGCAGCTATATTAATCAGAAGGGCAAACTAGGATGCAGAAACCAAAGACTTCTGTTACATTGTGAATTAACAGTTAAAGAAAGTAAACCCAGAAATTATTAGATAATTCTCAGCACAGAAAAAAAAAAAGCGAGCTGGAAAAAAGTCAGGCAACGTTTATCAATGGCGAGGGCTACAGAACTACAGAACAGTGTCCTCAGTTAATGGCTTGTGCCCCGCTCACTTAGGAGATTCCATGCTGTTCAGCAGCCCCACCAGCAGTCAATCACGGCACACCCCGACTCCCACCTCGAGTGCTGCCCTGACAAGTGCCCACGGTCCTCACGAAAGCTGCCTCCAACCCTGCTGACACCTAGGAGGCTCTCAGGAAAACACACTGGAGGTTTGCTCACAAACCTGCTTTCTGGCAGAGCAAGCATGTTTGGTCTCAAGAGCAGCTTTGAGCCCACATTTAGGAGAATAAGGATATACTGACAAATGGCTCCCCCCAAAATACAGTGTAAGGAAGAGTCAGGCTTTGGCAGAGGGTATAAATTTGATAGGGGAGAAGATCCACAGACCAAATTCTTCTGGAACCACAATAACAGGAATACAGCTCTATGATAACAACCTGTAGCATGCAGCTCAGCACACAAACACCTGTAGATTAGTTAGTAGTGGGCAGCCCATCCAACATCTCTGGAATACCAATCTGGGAGTAGTATGTGTGACCCAGCCTATGCAGGAGAACAGAAATAGGAGTCCCAAGCTGCAATAGGAATCCCAAGCTGACAGGCCAGCTCCACAAGCAGAGCCCCAAGACCAAGCCAGCAAGGAGCACTCAAAGCTTGTAAATAACAACATGCAGAAAATAAATGAAAAACCAACACATTCAGAAGGAAAAAAAATTGTAGCAGAAAACAGAATTTCACACTACAATTCCCAAAAAGCAAATGCAGGGGAAGAAAACTGTTGTCTAAAGGAGAAGGACTGAAGGGGGCAAAACACATTAAGAGTTTCTTCATTTCACGCATTTTTTTTTTTTTTTTAAATTTCTCTTTTGTGAAGCCAAAATAAGGTCCATCTCCCTATTCCACTGAAAGAAAAACAGAGATTCAGATGATCTTGTCTGTGATCAGGTAGAAGGTGCCAAGCAATGATGTGTTGGCTATGTTTTTCCTGCTGAACAAGGATCCATCAAAGTAGTCAGATGAAAGGAGGTGTCCAAAGGCCCAGAAACCAAATGCACCAAGATGAAAGGCCCAGAATTCAGCACTCATCTCTCCCCAAGTCACTGGGAATGGTGGGAATACCTTCAAAGGCCCAGGATTTGCTTTTTTGGGAAGCAAAG
>JAVJGG010000032.1:1602636-1617245 GCA_035590195.1 Aviceda cuculoides
AGTAACCATGGGTAACCACTCTCAGGTTAATCTCAGATGGGGAGGGGAAAACGCTTCTCAAGATTAATAGCTAAAGTAGTCAGGGATTAGAGATTAGGAGGAGAATCCTGTTTGCTAGGATTAAGAGGGCTGGGTTCACATGAAAACCTCAACCAGCAAACTGCTTCCAGCAAAACACTGGGGTTTATTATTATAATTATTATTTTATTCTCCTCCAATAAATGAAAAACATCAGCAGGAGAGCAGCAAAATCCATCAAAGGTTTAGAAAATAAAATCTCTGAGGAAAGGTTAAGCGAATGCAGTCAAGATAGAGATCAGATATTAAAAACAAAAATCAGACCATGTTATTAATAACATGGCAGATTATAAAGAATAAGAGATTTAAAAAAAAATATATAATCAACTTCACTTTCTAGAATCCATGCTGTGTGGTCTATTTCTTTGCCCTTGGCTCAGCTGGAGGCAGGTGAGCTGCAAGAATGGCAAAACTCACCCCTTTTGCACATAAGGAAAGTACAGTTTGAACAGCTGATGGCTGATATTTTCCAGAGTGCTCACTAAGAGCTTCATTTTGACATTCACTCTTGGTTGCTTGTCATTGACACACGATTAAGGCACCTACCAAAAGTGTACAGGAGGGAACAGAAAGAGAATGGGACTACGCTGCATAAGAAGGGGCTAATAGAGAGGGAACAGACATGACTCCAAAGTATCAAAACAGGCATTCAAAATTTTGGTTAAGCAGGTTGCCTGAGATCATTTTCAGCGATGGAGCTCGGAACAAACCTGGATCCACCACAGCAAAACTGTCTGAACTAGACCCTACTTCACTTCACTACACCCTTCTGCAAGTAAATGTGCAGTCTGGGAGAGGATTTTTTTTTTTTTTTTTTCCCTTAAATACTCCCAGAAAGGTATTTTAGAAGAGCTACACAAATCAAGTATTTCTATTCCTCTTCCTACTTTATTCACAAGCCAGTAGCAGCTGGGTTAGCTCAACAGACCTGCCAGCCAGCATATCACCCACCAGCACATGAGGTCAGCAAGGCCACAACACTGACCTGTTAGCAAGGACCACGCTACTGAGTGCCATACTACTGGAAAACATATTCCTCCCTTGCAGCCTAGTGCCACAGGCCCTCCACATAACCAGACCCTCTCTGTAGGCCTGTGTCAAAAATGCCTCATCATGAGACTTAGCATCAGTCTTCTCAAGCACTAAGGGAGAATTGGGAAATCTGATTACTTGAGCACACTTGGCCTTTCAGGTACACAAGAGCTGGGAAATTGCCATAGCAATGCACAAAAGAACTTCCTAACATGAAAGCCCAGGAGGTTGCAGGTAATAATGTCAATTCCAACAAAAGCCATACAGGGAGGCAAGGGTTGTGACAGGAAGGAAAATGGAGCAGGTGTTCTTAAACACAGATGTTCTTGGCTGTTTGTGAGGGACATGTAGCTGCAATACAGACTAGGATGGTCCTCAGCCTCCTTTAACAGGGAACTGCAAAACCATCTGCATACCTGCCCCTCAAACCACTTGCACAGGCATAGAGGGAAAAACTGGCTCCACCTTTTACTGAGCAAGGTCTCAAGGAGGAACCTTTTTCTGTTGCAGGTGATTTAGAAATTTTATTAAACTGTGTACAAAAAAAAAAAACCAACAACAAAAAACCAAACCCAAAACCCCACCTATAAATACAACCCTTGCTTTGTGTGATGCCAGGTGGTGTCACTGCCAGACTTCTGAGTACCACTGGCAAGGGACTCCCAAGGGAGCAAAGCTCAGGAGGCTGGGGCACCATCCAGGCCAAGAAATCACAGTTTCCTATCATTTATTCCTCTGAATGAACCCTGGTCCTTTGGGGCTCCCAAGGCCGGTACAGCAGCAGGTGGAGATCAAGCTGGTTCATGGGGAAAGGAAAGTGCAAGCACAGCACAGGTGGACTGAATTTGCACACATAGATAGAACTTCATTAACATACTGGAAGCACCACTGCCTCCTCCCACCTCGCCTGCAGCTGTGTCTCTCCTCCTTTTCCCCTGCTATTCTTGGAAACTAGATGACTCACCTTCCTAATGAAACCAAGTCTAGTTGGCTCTGGGCCCTGACCCTTTTTTGTACAGCAAAGGCTAGGAGCTGGAATTTGCTTGAACCCTTTTGCTTCGCGCTCTGGTAAGCCAGCTGCGTCTGCGCAGGACGATGGCAACACCACTTGCCCAGCACCAGCAGCATTTCTGTGTGAGCAAGGAATGCTAACATCGAGTTTCAGAGGGGCTGTGTATCAGGTTCACAGTCTACTTGCTTGCTTCCCAGTGAATAACAGACACTCAAGGGTAACAGAAGGTCTAGGAAGGAGAAAAGTGAAGAGGAACCTGTAGTGCAATAAAGTAGAAAGAAAAAGCCAACGTGTGATGCATACATAAATGACCAAGGCACACAAAAGCCCTTCCCAGTATCAATCTATGGCAACTCCTATCTCAAACACTCTAATTCTGGACACCATAACTTAAGGGGTAAGAAGGAAAAATGCTGGGAAAAATCAGGAAATTGCAGGAATAAAGAATTAGTAAGTATTAAGAATCATCTAGCTTAAAAACAAAACAAAAAAGCAAACAGTGAAGTTGAGGCGATGTGATAGATGTGTACATTTGCAGGGAAAAGGAACATTGAACCAGAAAGGCTACGCTCCGTTGCTACAGGGAGAAACAAAACAATTAGATACTTGAAAACTTCAGTTTACCAACATCATGATACTCCTTTGCAAATAACCCCCCACTCTCCTCTCAGTCTTTCACACCTATTTCTGTCCCATCCCTACAGGCACAGCCTCCCTGCTGCCACACACTGCCAACAGGGTCATGTTTCCCTTACCCCATGTGCCCCCCCCTTACCCCATACAGCAATACTCAGCCCTACCTGTGCCCCTTTCCTTGCTTCACACACTCGTTCCCCTCTTTCCTTGCAATACAGATGTCCAGTACAGGTTAGAAATGAAGCTCTCCACTACAGAAGTCTACTTTTCCCATAAAAATACTCTTTTTAAAAAGCCAAAATTGACTCTGTGCTCTATTGTACAGGTGCCGACAGCCAAAACAGCTTCTGCTCTCCTTCAGCCACCAGAACAGGGAGAACACAGGACCACCCGATCCAGGCTAAAGATCCACTGTTGGAGACTAATGGCTTCAAAGCTGAAGACTGAGTCTTCAATAAGGAATATGAGGTTTAATATAAAGATGCGTTAGGGCTACGGAGAAAATGTTCCACAGACAGGAGGCCATCTCACAGCTCAGATTAAACTGAAAAACTGATGCTGGAGAGTGGTGTGATGGTATTATGCTCTCATTTAATAACACAAGCACACATTGCTATGATGCCATCACTCACTAGCATGAAGATGCTAATCACCACCAAAACCTGTATGTTGCCATTGCCCACTGGCATGGTAGTGACAGACAAAGCATCAGCACACACAGGGCAACAGTGAAGGTACATTCACTGGCAAAGGTACATCAGTCCTAATATAGCCTTGTGCTATAAAAACACACAGAAATTTTACTGTGAGCGGAGAACTGCCCTGTCCACCATAATCACGTCATTTGGCAAGAGTAGGAAAGCTAGGAAAATGAGAATCAGCTCCTGACAAGAATAAACAAAGCATAAAAGAAAAATACCAAAAAAACCTCCCTTCAATTGAAATCACTTAAAGAGAAAAAGCAGTAGACAGCAGAGCTCAATGTGTTTGGCTGAGAAGAAAGTTATTTACAGCAAGGTCTGGCCTCTCACTGCCACCATGTAATTCCAGGCAATTGCAGTTTCAAATAGATCTTTTTGGAGAAAATCAACAGTGGCTTTGCTTTCAATCTAGTGGAAAATGAAGTCCTGCAAATGCGTTACATAAAGCCGCAGCAGAAAGAGCACCTTCCACATGGGCACGTGCTGTCAGGTGGAGGTCGGTGGGCTTAGTACTAAACTCTGCCAGGCTCTCTCCACATTTCCCAGCTCTCACATCACACACACACCGGATTTCCTGTAACTAATGATGCATATCAGATACTGTGGCAGTGACAAGTTTCCACAGGCTGAGTCCTACTGCCTACATCAGTTCTGTTTCTCCAGGTCCAAGGAGAAGTGCCATCTCCAAAGGCTTGACAAAGCTGTAAGCCTCCTGAGCAAGGCCCTCAGGCATGGAGTGTCCAGTCTTGTGAGGCATATACACCTGCCTCCAAAGGACTGTCCCAAAATTCACCACTGCCTACACCCCACAGAATTATGCCCCACAGGCACCTTCAGTCAACACCAGTGTATGCCCAAGTGTCTACAAGGCTGTTTCCCAAACCTGCAGTGACCAGTACTGCCCTGATCAGTGTATCTGTTGCTCTCCACTTCTACAGAAATCCTGTCCCACTAGTGCCTTGTCATTCAAAAGCAACAGACACCAGCTGTTGAATGTTTTATGCCATTGACAGCATACAGAATCTTGCAGAAAATCACCTTTAAACAATTAATCCAAATATTCAACCTTAGAAAAACTTCAGGAGGGTGACTATTGAAAGCAAAAATATTACTCAATGCCTATGTATGACTTCATGCAGAGAGGGCTGATGGCTGCATCATTATCAGAGGTCAACAATATGGGACTACAAAGGTAGTGCAGCCAGACTGCACATACCCTGTCACCCCAAGCTGCTACTGGGCTTCACCCTCTCCCCCAAGCCCACATGCCAACATGCACACATGCTGCCCCAGCCTCAGCATCCATTTCAGACGAAGGCCAAGGAAAAAATAAAATTTCAGGCAGCTTCCCCAGGGCAAGTCAGAGGGATGGAAAGTAGAAGGTAAAGCTAGGCTTTGAACCACCTCAAACTAGCTCAAATACCATTGCATTGTGAACACAGCAAAAGAAAAAGGTTAATTCCCACTGCACGTTCCAGCAGGAAGAATTGTTAACTAACATTTTCCTTGGTTCAAGACATTGAAAAATGACAAGAGGCAAACCTGGAACTAGTAACTCTAGAACAAGTTAAGGTTAAGACATACGTGAACAATCCTTCTTATTGTTTCAGGAATACTGGAGCATAGGTTTGGAAGCTTTCACCTGGGTCACCGAGTCCAGGTTCTGCGATGCATCCAACTGTATATTTCAACAAGCATGTAGCTCGGGCTTCCCAGGACACCCATTCCACTCATGCCCAAACATCCCAGAACACTTCCAACACCTTACAGCAAACCGCTTCCAAAAAACTGCAGCCTGTCACTGTAATAGGCAAGAACAGCAGAGACTGAGGACGCCACCACTGCCCCACCCCACGCAGGCAGAGAATGTGTTAGAGAAGCGTCCTATAATCATCTGAAACAAACCGTGCCTGTTTCCACAGTGGAAGGTGACTAAAAGAAGAAAGCCTGACAATCTGAGCAGAAGAAATTGAATTGTCTCTCCCCAAATTTGGTAATTGCTTTAATCCTGACATTGTGAAGAGGACATGAAATCAGGCATCTGGGATAATGCAATGACAATGGGAGCACCGATAGGCCTGGTGCAGCCTACAGGCTATCTCTAACTGAATCTAATCTGCGCTGCTCCAGGGAAAGATGAAAAATTAACAGCCAGGAGCCCATTTGCACGAAGGTGGAAAACATTCCCTGTCCTCTCTAGACAACTGGATCAGCAAAGCCCCTTTATAGAATGAGCTACTGACTGCAAAGCACTCGAAACACTTTTCACTTCTCAGTGCTGACACAGGTCTCCACAAACTGCAAAGCACCCACAGCCAGCAACATCTGTCCACTGGTTATTCCTTCTGCGGTGTAGAAGACAACATAATTCAACACAATGGAGTAAATGCAAAAGGAGTTTCAAGAGGCGGCAAATATTGTAACTTCTGCAAAGGAAGTAGAGATTAAATACAATTTTTAAAAAGTATCACCAATTGCGCCATCAATTCAGACTTGCTAGCTGTTTCAACACCACGTAACACAGTTAGTTAAGACTTCACAGAAACGGCAGGGAGGAGCATTCAGGATCTTCTCCAAAAGTACATACCTCTGCCACCCACATATCAGAGGAAGCACCACTATTTTTTAATTTTTTTTTTTTAGCTCTGTAAAAGATTTAAGACTTGATGTACATAACTGAGCTTTTCTGACAGCCTCCACTAGAGGACTTCTCTTCCCAGGAGCCATTAAATACACCATTAATCAGATTACAAAGGTATAGGTGTTTCAAAGGAAGCCCTCTTCTTCCACCCCGAGCCTCCTGAAGGTGGGAAATGGTACCGAAACAAATAGTGATAAACTCTACACGTGCATTTATCCTCCCTGAACATGAAAAGCTTTAGTTCGTTAATTGACACACACCCTGCCTTTTGTGTGATTTACCAAAACCACCAACAGCGTAACAGGGGGAAGCTGACACTGTGTAATGAACGAGACGCAAGCCCTTTCTGGAGCAGCGCTGGGAAAGCGTGTCAGGCCCCTCAGCAACAGCTCTCCCTGGCACTTGCTGCTGGGGCAGATTTCTGATCCGCTCCTGCCCCCTCCTCCCGCTGCCCCCAGGAGCGGATTTCTTTCCACAGCATGGCTGCCAGTAGAGCACTGGCACCCTCCAGCCTCGGGCGCCTCACTGGCAGGCTCTTAACCCCCGGCACCGAAACAAGGGAGCCCAAACAGCACGGGCCTCAGGGGAATAGCCTGCGGCTTTATCTCCCGAGCACACAGCCTCCCCAAGCCCCTGCACAAATGAGATAACACCCTCCCGCATCTGAAGGGTGCCCATTTTAATCTTGTGTCTAAATATCCTCGAAATTATTATTCAGAGAAAGGATTTTAAGATAAATTAATTTAAAACACAATTTATGGCCACAGACTGAACCACTACATCACTGGGCACACAGGGAAGCACTGTTCCATCTTGGTGCCTTGTTCCTCTCCTAAACAAAGACCCAGCGACTCTCTTCACATGGTAACGTGCTTCTCAGCACACTGCACACAGCTATTTCTAGAAGTAAAGCATATAGATATGTAATTAAATATCTAATGCATCATCATGGACAGAGGACCAAAATTCTGTCCTAGATAGTGATAAAGCCATGATGTTTACAGCATTCAGAAGATCCACACGATCAGTTTGGTACACCAAGCTACATGAGCCTGCAATAACATGACTGAAAATGAGCAAGAGTAGCAATGAACAGAATACCATATTTAAGAAGTTTCTGCTAAGTGGGCTGAGGAAGGCATTACACTCCAGGCTAAAAAAATCAAATCACAAGTGCTGTCCCTGCATCCCCCTGTCTGGCTTCTCCTTCTCTGAAGGAAACATCCAGCAATACTGCCTGGATGTTACATTTGCATTTTATTCAGTGTCTAGATCCAAGCCCAGATAATCACCATACTTTGTGCTTTTATGGAAAGCTTAAAACCTTAATGGCCTGAATCATCAGAGTATTACTTCACTCTGATGCTAGCATAAGTCTAATGCTTTTAGCAGTTGCACTGGTGGAAAATCAGTGACGTGATTGCAAAACTGAATGGCCTAAGTGTCTTATACAACTGTTATCTGTGTTCTAGGGGAAAGGATACAGAAACAGAAAGATGGAGGAAAAACCCCTCTCAAGATGCACTGCAACTTATAGAGGTGTGAACAAACCCCCCAGGTCTCTGGACTCCAAGTCACATCTACTGGAACAATTAAAAAAAAATTCACCCTCCTCAAGGCTCTCCAAAATAACCACCCAAAGGAGTTGCTTGCTTTCCCTTTCCCACTACCACTGCTACCACCTGACCCATCTGGAAAGCAGTCTCTCACTGCCTTACCTTACTTACTGGCACACACTTTGGATATCAGTGATTCATACTGGAGACAAAAACCCCTGGCACAATACAGAAAAAAAATCTCCCTACCCTTCACTACCAGTGCAGCAAAGACACAACTAGAGATCTCACCCTGCTGCTTCCATTGTTGTAAGATGTATCATCTGGGTATGTATCATGCTCTTTTGCACTGAATAACTAAACAAGGTCCAGGCTCACAGTAAACTATGGTCATAATAGTACATCAGCAGCATTTCTACTGAAGCCATCTGCTTATTTTGCTTATTTCTGGCTGCACATATCCCTAAGCCCCGGCTGTGACAGAAGGTCATGGTGCAAGATACTTGCTTTTCACGTTTTCTTTTCTTCGGGAGGCAGGCTAGAAAGCTTTTTGTGTGATATTTTAGCCTGCCAGTGTGGTGAGGATAAGGAGGGGTCACTTCACTTGGCAAGAATAGTTCTGGATCCTGTAAGTCTGCCACATAACACATGAACAGGAAGAAGAGAGATTCTCAAATAAGCATTTAGATCAAAAGGTGCAGAAACAACCATGGAAAAGATCGCTCAGCTCTAGTTTCCACATAGAGGACTCTATCCTCGCAAATATTTGCTATACTACTACCTTGTCAGGACTCGCTTTAGAAAGCAATAGCAATGGGATTTCTCTCTCTTCCCTCAGAAAAGTTTATCAAAGTGCAAAAATTTTGGTAAAGTGAAAAATTTTCTTTCAAGTTCTCCTCTGCATAATTTCACTTAGGAATTGATGCAGAATCCCTTTCAAGAAATGAAATAATAGCTATTGTGGAGAAGTTTCTATTTTTCATATGCTTGTAGCTCTCTCTAGGGAACTGCTTTGAGTAATCATCCAATGTGGGGTTTTTTAAGTATAAAATGAATGAAAACATTTTTGGATTTTTTTTAATGCAAAAATGAGGCACAACTCATAAACAGAATCCACGTACCTATGAATATTTACAAAATATACACCACCACTCTGTTTAGCCACTAGAGCATGTACATGTCAGGTTGTCTTGAGCTCATGTTATCTTTGGTAACAGTGGTAACAGGGCACTGTTTTAAAAGTCCTAACCTGAAACAGTCATACAGCATCCACTTTCTCATACAACAAACCATGAGATAAAGGCAGAGCAGTGTTGTTGAGAGCCTTTAGTATCCATATAACAGAAACTTTTATCGGAAGTGAGAACAGGCAACTTAGAAATGCATGATCCAAGTTTCCTCTAAAACAAAGTACAAAGGAAAATGGGGAAAAAGAGCCGCAACACAACGTTAATTATTGTCAAGATTTTAATCACACCCAAGCAAAAGATTTCAAAATTATGACTCTTCCTGCAACCACATCTTGATCTCAATGCTAAGATGTTATTTCTTTCACAACATTGTTGGGTGCATCTACCATACATCATCCTATTCTCAATTTTTATCTTACACTTATTCCTTCTGCAGATAGTCAGCAATACAGAAGACAGCCCTCCTCAGAGCTTATCCAAACCATGACACTTCTCAGTGCTTTAAATTATCACAAAAAAATCTAAAGTTATTTTTGCTCACGCTCATAACATTTCTCATAGCCAACAGATTAGAAGAACTCTACACCCATAGAAGAAGAGAGTTCACTTGCTTATTTATAAAACCCTAAATATAACTCTGGTATTGTAACCACATTTCAGTTCAAATAATAATGGTTTAGCTACAACAGATTTTTCTGTAACATGTCAAATATATATATGTTTTTTTCTCCTTTATTATGTGTACTAAGCTATATAAAATGAACCTGAAACTAATACGTGCAATTGATTACACTGATTCCTCTACGTGGATTGCAAGGTGTGTTGAGTACTTTCAATAGGTACATAAGTTGCAAATCATTTGTTTAATGCAGCCATGATCTGCACCTTCCTGCCCTCCATATTTCCTCTCGGAGTGCTCTGCATACTACATTACATTAGACCTTGCAACACATCTATGAAATCTTGTTGTCACGACTCCCATGTTACATGCAGCAGTCAAGTGACTTGCCCGAGACTGCCGGCTGAATCAGCAGAATTGCTTTTGCAACTGAAGAATGCCTACATCAGTGGCCTCTGCAGAACCTACATACATTTCTTTCTATGACGCTGAGGTTTTTAGCATTTCTACAACATGTGTCAGCAGGCCGGTAAACTGAATGCTCAAGATTTTACCTCTTACGAGCAAGTGAACTGGAATGACTTAGCTAGGGCCACTGCTTTGAGAGCCAAATTCCCACCAAGGTCAGTGGGGCCAGAATTTCACCTCTGATTATACTGAGTCTGGCCGAGCTGTAGTTAAATTCTCCCCATAGCAGCCCTCATAGTGCTGTGCTTTATATTGGTAGCTACAAAAGGTGTTGATAACACATCAGTGTTTTGGCTACTGCTGAGCAGTGCTCGCACAGCATCAAGGCTGTCCCTCCAACATTCCCCCTACCTCACCCCACAGGGGCTGGGCAAGATCTTGGGAGGGGACATAGCCAGAACAGCTGACCCAAATTGCCCAAAGGGATAGTCCATACCATATGACACCTGCTCAGCAATAAAAGTTGAGAGAAAGGAGAAGGGGAGGGGGGCAGGGGGGGCATTCAATATTAAAATATTTATCTTCCAGAGCAACCACTACATGTATTGAAGCCCTACTTCCTGGAAAGTAGGTGGACAGTGCCTGCTGATGGGAAGTACAAAATAAATCTTTTGTTTTCCTTTGCTTCCGCACATGGCTGTTGCTTTATTAAAGTGCCTTTATCTTGACCCACGAGGTCTTTTCCATCTTATTTTCTCCACCCCCCCAACCTGTCCTGCTGAGTACAGGAGTGATAGAGCAGCTTGGTGGGCACCTGACGTCCAGCCAAGGTCAGCACACCACACTGATAGAGAAAGTTACATGAGCTATTTATCATTATATTTTATACACCAAGTAGGCACCATACAAAGGAGCTGTTAATATAGATGGTTTACATTAGCACAAACTACCTTAAATGGTTTGCTTCATCCTTCCTCATCATTTATTTTGCACTTTCCTGCATATTCATGAATCTTGTTGTTCATTGTAAGGTACTGAGGGTATGGAACTCCACCTCTGCTTCTCTCTCTCCATGGTAAGCAGTGGCACAGCACCAGCCTTCACAGAGCTTTCTGGCCATTAGTGGAACACTGTTTAAGGCAACTGTGGAATAGACGCACATGTTGACACCGACCTCTGGAAGTGTCGCACAGTGCTTCAACTGCAACTTGGGGCAAAAGTTCTACCTATAAATAAAAATCAGGCAGTCCAGTTAAACTCAGTGTGTACTCTTTGCATTCTGCATGAAGTGGCAGGTTTGTGAGAGCAGGTCACAATGATCTGGATTTCATGATTCTGTAGCTAAGGCCCACTGGCCAGCCAGCAATCTGATTATGTAACATCATCTGGGTCACATCATGGCTCAACAGTCAGGTTATTTCACAATCCCAAATTAAAGTAAGATGACAGGACAGAAGAGGAAGACTGAAGGGAAGATAAGGAGAATGCAGGAGATGCACACTGACAAAGGGCCGATACCTAGGCTCCCACATGAGAATGATCCAAAACAAACTCCAAGGTAGCTTCCTGCATGCTGGGTGGTGGTATCTCTCCCCAGATAAGCAACTGTGAGGCTGTCTCCCCTGAGAAACTCTGACAACTTCATCAACCACAGGTAAGGGATCCCTGGAGGTTAACCTTGAAAGCTCCCTGTTGGAATCTGCATGTATGACACTGCTACCCATTTTGTTATTCCTTAGGAGAGTAAAACGTGTCTATGCAAACCCATGTTTGTTGCCATTAGAGATCCATTTTAAACAAGCCCTATCAGTTTGAGGATGGAAGAAATCCCGGAAACCTCCTGGCAACTTGTTTGCTGTCTTTCCATATATTAATATAATATGCAGATTGGAGATTATTGCATTTTAACATATTAGAAAAAATAATTGGGCCTTGAGCATGGCACAACTGCCTCAGGAATGCCAGTTTTTATTACAAGAGGAATGAAATAGAACAAACTGGAGACCCCATCACAGACAGGTACTGCTTTAAAGAAGATTATCTGACAAGCTTCTGGTTGAGTGCTGCTGCTGGATCTGACTGAATTACCATGTGATTGGCAGAGATGTTTAGCACGTCTCAAAATAAACCTGCAGTTGCCATCAAAGTTCAGAGCAATGCAGTTCCTCTGAGTGAAATTTGAAAAAGTTGATGATGAAGGATTTTTGTTTCATCTTGAGATTTTCTTTTTAAACACTAAACTACTAGTGTGCCATATGCGCCAGACTGCAAGATACCAATTTGGGAGCCACTGTCAATGTTCTAGAGTAGAAGTCTGATGAGCCAGAGAGGATAGGGTGGCTTCAAATACAGACTCTCCATGGGACCATAGACCAATTGCTCACCCGTCAATCTTCAGCTATAAATCTCAACACCACTTCAGTAGTTCCAAGTCATTAACAAATCTCTCCTCATAAACAGTTAGTCAGTGGGAACCTCTCCCTCTGAAGACCATCCACATCAGATCTTTCTATCAACTACCATACTTGCCAGATCTGTATGCAACAAATGCCATCTCTTTTTGGTGTTCTAGGTTTCATTGTTGACTGAATTTAGACACAGATTATTTCTCCCATTCGAGTCACAAAGACTTAAGTGAAACATAGGATAACACTGAGAACAGAACAGGAAAATGCCTTGCTTCACCCAATTCCATTCAAAACAGTGCTGGAAATACTGGCTACAGTTACAGATGTTAACATTGTTCTTGGATGGGTAACCTCCAGAACTTGGGTTTCTGCATAAAGACCTGAAAACTTCTAGATGTGTTTCCCCTCTGAATCAGTAATAAAGCAATACCTTTGCATGGAAATACCCTGCTGCAGTAAGCAAACGAGTAACTTGCTATCAGTCAGTTCTCTAACCTTAACATGTACTGATTGCAATTACTAGAGGCTGCAGTGTCTCTGGAGAGGACACCCCTGTAACAGACAAAAAGTGAGGGCTCTCCCAAAGTGTTTTTTAAAGATCTCATGAGCAAAGTTAGTTCAGATATCCTGGCTGCTTTCCAACATCAGTAGTTATTTCCTTTGAAGTTTCAATCAGATGGGAAGTTTTTCTTTATTCCTGTCTTTAACTGCAGAAGTTGAATTAGTGTGCTGTTAAATGACAAAACATCAGTTGCAAGCTAAATAAATCTTCCTGTCCACACAATTCTGAAAGCACTTTGGGATCCTTCAATATGAAGGATACTTAAGAACAATTGTGGTGTGTCCATTAAAGCATAGTTGCAATGAGTACTGCAATCTTTTCATTTATTCAATAATAAATTGATTTCTTCCCTGGAGCTGATTTTTCCCTTGTGTCAGGGCTGGTCTCCAATTTCCTTCCTTGGTGTAGCAGCAAGATAAAAGTGCCCTTGGTGCTCAGCTCCCAGGCACACAAGTTGTGTAAGGATCAGACTTTAACATTTTAGCACTTGGTTCAATGGTCTATCTTTGTAATGTCTGCTTACCTGGTAGAGTCCCAAGACTGTTCTCCCCTAGTTCGGCCCTAGAAGCAACTTATGTCTTTTAACATCTCAGGGGTCTATAGAGCAATTCTCAGGTCTCCACTGGTGAGTGGAGTTTAATCTAATAGCTATGATACAGTAATAAGTTGCTAATCAACATACAACAAAAGAAAATAGCATTATCACACCCACCTTATTTCAACACAAGAAAGAACTCAGAAGCATAAAGGAGTCCAAATACAGCAGTGGAGGGAAATTTTTTCTCATTTAATCTGTACAACAGCAACCTCTTTCCCACTCCTTTCCTCAGAGCTTCATAATATGGTAATTCTTCTGGGTGTTCTTCCTCCTGGTCCTTAACCTCAGATTCCCACAAATGGCACTTTCACAGGGGTCACCTCTCATTTTGGGCACACCTTGCAGCAGCACACTCCCTACCCTGCAACAGAGATGCACAGGGAGCCAGAAGAGTCCTGCAGGGAGAGAGGCACATCCTGGGCACAGCTTATAGGCATGAAAGGAGTCCCTGATATTTATACTAGACAAGGTGCACTGTTCTCCAACACAGCCTGTTGTGCAGGCTGTGAGACACCCAAGAAAACCATGTATGTCAGAGCCAGCTGCCACATTGAGCAGTGACTTGTCACCTGCTGCAGGAGGGACTGCAGACTTCATTCACATGCATCATGGCTGTGCCTGGCCTCAGCAGTGCCACTCCACTCTGCAAGTTTCTGGTCTGAAGGGCATTGAACACCAAGAAAGGAAATTACACTGAGTATAAGGGAATGACACTTGAAGCCCAAGATGAGTACTTCAGGATATTGGCAATCCAACCTTCATCAGTACTACAACATAAACATTGCTGCAGGGAAGAGCCAGTACAAAGTGGTGGTTGTGGGTAGGTTGGTTTGGGGTTTTTTTATTTATTTCCCCCTCTCTTACGGGTCTCTCATTAATCCTCTTATAACCCACTGAATACATCATCCTTTCCTTGGAAAAAGTCCTCTCTGTCCATAAAAAGTTTGAAAGAGACAGGGAAACTGCTGGGCAGCTTTGTGTGTAGAAGGTGGGCACAATACTACCCCTGCTTTTAAATGTGCAAGGCACTTCAACCTCACAGAAAGCAGCAGTGGCTGATTTTGCCTGTGTAGGCAAGCACTAGTAAAGGCCTAACTACTATGGCACAAGCATCACCAAAAAAAAAAAAAAAAAAAAATTAAAAAAAAAAAAAATCAGTTAAGACCTG
>JAVJGG010000032.1:1617741-1628970 GCA_035590195.1 Aviceda cuculoides
TGAGTGAGCAGCTGCGTGGTGCTTAGTTGCTGGCTGGGGTTAAACCACAACAAATATGTATTAGAAGTGACAATGTTGTAAGTGATTTAAAAGAGTTGGAGTGTGACTTACCCTGCTATCTGAATTCAACACACAGGGTAAATGAGTGTTAGTGGTGGGGGGAGAAGAGGGGCTAAATCCTCCCCTCTGACAGCTCCTGAATAATACGTTTTGCCTAGTTGAGCTACTGATGCCTCAGAAGGGGGTCTAGATGCCTCATTCCTCAACATAGACCTTAAACTTACATAAACTTTGCTAGTTGGCTACCATGAAAGTAGTATCCAAACTTCAGTTCCCTCTCTCCAATCTTGCATTCTTTTGCATGAGAGTCTCACAAACGCAGAACTGAATGGTTAACTCGCCCACCTCTGCAAAATATGCTCTCGCTCCATGCATGTGCACATGGGCAGATGCTCACAATATACAGCTGTTGATTCTTTACCTGGGCTCTTCCTGGTGTGACACTACCAGGCAGAGCTACTACCTGCACTGTCATACAGTAGAGAGAGTCCTAAGTTATCCCTGAACAGAACAGGACTTCTGCATGGCACAGCATGACATCCTGTGGAGATAGCAAGCTGAGACTGGAAATAGATTGCAGCATTGCTGTAGTCTTCCACCTGAGCTAAATCTGTTTTGAACTCAGTTGGATGCCTCTTGGGGGCGGGAAGCAATGTTGCATGGATGTGGCTTACACTGCCTTCAAGTCCTCAACTAGTTTGTTCACTGTTTGTTCCTCTATCTGACTCTTGCTCCCTGACATGACATACACATTCACTGAGTCAACTGACACTCTCAACAGAGCTGTACCCCTTTGCTTCCCATCCTACCTGAGAACTGGAGTCAACACTGACTTGTAAAATAAGAATGCTCTGGGTAATTCAGTGGAGCACTTTGCATAACCACTAGTCCCATGCAAATACTCAGAGAAAACTTATTTGACCATTTATCTGACACTGTCAGTACCAGCCCCTCTGGCCTACTCCCATTGGCTTTGCTGGTTATTTCATCCCAGTTTCAGATGGATTAAGCAGCCAACTCCTCAGTAACATTACAGCTGTCATGGCTTGCAAAGAGATTTTTGGTATTTAAATATATATTGCTGTACTCAGTCTCCTATTATTACATCTCATTACATCCTTACAAGCCTTCAGCAATTTCACTGAAACATCTTGCTGTAGTATTTAGAATTTCCTTAAAGGTCTCCCACGAATAGTCCCCTTCTTTGCCCACAGTATCTAGCAGCTCCATATCCTCTGGTGATCTGGCTAAGAGAAACCAATTCCTGGAGAAGTATGATATATACCCTCTATTCCTATCTCTTCCCCCAGAAAGAGGAGATGGCTCACTTGTAAACTTCTGGGCTGAAATCCACTGGAAGACAGTCAAAACAGATTTCTTATTCTGTTGCCACTGTAAATAAGAAACTGACAGTAGCACATAAAGGACTCAAGACTGAACTAATGATGCTGTCTTCTTCCCACAGACCATGCCACAGGGAGACAGAAAAAAAAAGCAACACATTCAGTGTCCCAGCCAGGTCAAAACCCAATTCATCTCATGAGTGGTTAAAATGAACCAAGTTTGGGTAGCCACAGAGACGAACACTCAATCCCAAACCTCCACATCAGCTCTCTCTCAAATTCATATTTTGCCTAGCTGTACAGAGCATTAGCATCCTTGCTTCTCAGAGATGGAACAGCAGAGGAAGACTGTTCCTCCTTGTAGCAGGTGCCTCTTTGCATTAGCTGTAGCAGATTTCAGTCCCTACAGGAATACAGCTTCCTCCCTCCCCATTGGGAGGATTAACACTTGTGCTCTCTACAAGCAACTGCTTGTCTTGCAACTCTAAAATAAGCACCTTTGAGGTGCCCACAGGATACACATTGCCTCTGGTTCCCTGCACTCTTGTCAAGCTCTTGGGGTGATGCAAGCTGTCAGCCACACGATCCCACAGCAGAGGAGGGAGCAATGCCGGTGCTCTCCCTGGAGAGACCAGGCTTGCTGTAATTGCCTCTAAAAGCAAATTCCACTGGGTCCAGGGGAGGGCAGACACAGGCACGGGTCTGTGCCTACTCACACAGAGAATCTCTTATTCCTTTCAGCTTCTCCCGTGCAAGCTTACTGACCTCCTGCAGTATTAATGAATTCCTCTGTCACCTCCTTGCTCTGACATCTGCTCAGGAGAACGGATGAGTAAGCAGGTAATCCAATTGGGCAGGAGCAAAGCAATGAGCCAATTCTCATGCACAACTGTGTTACCCTACTGCTCTTTGGCACTGCCTGTTCCTAAAGGCCCAGTACTCCAAGAAAGGCTTTCAGGCTTCCTGCCCTGAGGATGGCTGCAGAGACCTTCTCCACCCCCAACTTACCTTACTGCTTCTGTAAGTATGACATAAAAGGCCGCCATCTGTCATTTTTCAAGATTTCAACATTGAGAAAGCAAAAACGAAATCTCAATTTTCTTCATCTCCTCCTCACTTTCTGTAAAGCAAATCAACATAAACAATTGCTCTCTCCCCAGGGCACATCAGACCAGACATAGCAAAAAAGCTTCTAGACAGAAGAAACAAATCAGATCCAAATCAAACACTTCCAGGAAAACAAATTCTCACATACTCTTTAGAACATTAAGACAGGTCGTTAATATTAGATGCTTGGGAACTGAGGACAGAAAGTGTCCATAAGGTTAATCCAGTTCATGTCAGGGCTAGGACAGGATTGGTCCATACAAGTTACTGACCAGCGCTTTTCTCTAGGCTTGATTTTAAAGGCATCAAACAACTGAACTTTTGTCAATTCCCTTTCAAGATGCATTTAGATTCAATCAGTTTAAAAATTAAGACCATTCTCACTGATATGCAGATGGCTTCTTCTTTGTCTAGACACTCCTGCTACCAATACTTCACTTGCAGTTGTAACGACAAAAAAAATTTTCTTCCCCTGTTTATGCACTTTTTAGGATGCCTGTTTGCCTGTCCCTGTTTTACAGGCTTTCAGTGGAGCACCTCATTGTAGGAAGAGCAGAGACAATCTCTCCCACCTCCACTATCTCCCATTCATACCTTATCACTAAAGGACCTGCTAAAAATGAATGCTCAAGAGTTTCAAGAAAAAAAAAAAAGCAAGAATGCAGACAGCCTTTTTTGTTCACTATGGGAATGTGTTCATCTCTGCTTGGCTCAAAATAGTATCCGACAAGAGTGAATCACAGGAGTTCTGAAAAACTCACAAGAAACAAGCAAAGAAATCTATAGCTGCCTTCCTCAATCTCACTCCCTGCCTGCCTTCTTATTGACTTCTGCTGCCTGCATCGACAATTTGTAGCTACCTGTCTGCTTTCTCCTCCATAAAGGTAACTACCAAAATAAGGGAGGAATGGGGAGAAGGTGAAGCAGTGAATTACTGTGAGGACCTCCAGCACTGCTTCTTGCTGGGAGGGATAAAGAAGGGTCAATGAGGAAATACACAGCACAGAATTCTCTTGCTTTCATGAGAAGCCACTGAGCTAACTCAATATGAATAAAAACCGTAGAATAGATTTTACCTCACTTATCTAAATGCCTAAAACATGCCAAAATACCTTCATCAGTCCAGCCCTGAGGAAAAGAGGAAGAGAAAAAAAAAAATACAGCCAGAAAACAGCAAGACCCAAGATCAAATCCTGAAGCTGACACCCTCACTAATCCTGAAATGGAGGGGACAACATTGCATAGCCTGTGTACCCAGGATACCGCTAACCACCAGGGGCTGGGTATGGAAGGAAGAAGATAATATCTACCTTCAGAGGAGATTAATCTCCACTATTCTGTTAACTTAAACTTTCAACAACTTTTTATCCACTACTTTTCTTGCTCAAGTCTTCCTTCTATTCCCCTAATGTAAGAATTATACCTACTGACACTCTTTTATATGTAACTGAACACACCAACCCAGAGATTAGATTAGTTGCATTTTTATGAATAGGGGGTCCAAGGACTAAAACCAAGCAATACACAAAAACACATTGGAAAGGCTATACCCATGTAATTCCAAGCCACAAAAGGGTCGATTTGAATTTAGCTCCCATTTCTTTCTAAGTCAAAGAGAAAAGACTTATCTATGTCCCCTCCAAGCACTCAACTTTTTTTCCCTCTATCCTTTTCCTTCCCCTAGCCCTTTTTTTAATGTGGCTTTAAACCTCCCTTTTTGTGGATTATCCTATGTTGCTGAAGAGCTGTACTTGATCTGAAAAGGAAAACAGAAAAGCATCAGCTTTTGTGTGTATATATACACATACGTGTATTTAAATATACACACACATCTTACTCTACACAAGTGCATGTATGAAAACCCACCACACTTGAGAAGTCATCAAGGAATTACTACATATTTTTATGTATACCTACATAAATATACACACACTCACACCCCCTTCCATATTGATTTCATATTGATCACAATGAGAACGAAAAAGCAGCAAGAGGGAGCAGGCTGGGACCACAGTTGTGCCAGGCCCATAGCGGTAGCCACAGGGGAGGTGCCATGCATTACGCACACCGGCAGCCCCAGTGCCTTACTGGAGCACACAACGCTTCCAGCCCTCTATATGCCTGTGAGTTTCTGCTCAGTGGAAATCAAACTACACGGAGGGCTGGCCTCAGCCCTCCGTGCAGTCAGCAAGCTCCCCATGGTCACATCCAGACCTGAAAGCTGGAAAGTGCTTCCAGGTCAAAGCAAGTGTTAGAAATTATTAGAAAAGGATCTCTGCCAAAACAGAGAGCATCATTATGCCACTGGATGTAATTTTAAAGGAAAAAGATTAAATGTGAACACTCTGAGCAGCAGTACTACACAACTGTTTGATCACACAGATTTTAAATTCAGCCAGCTAGAGCCACAACAGAAAAACAACCAACCATAGTACTATGTTAAATTTGTTTAAATTTCTCAAGAGCCAGAAGGAAGGCTACAAGTAAAGTTTCTTAGAAAGCATGCTAGAAACCCATTCAAAAAAAGCCTTCTAAAACTTCTCAGTTTAAAACATCTTTGTCTGACATGCACAAAAAAAAAATCCCTCGTGGAGGCCTAAAATATATGTAGTTTGTTCCCCATTTGACAGCTTAAGAGTCTGCAGATTATTTTCTTAGTGTTATGAAGTATTTTTTTTTAAAGATATTTTAGTTACATGCCAAACATACAGATTTAATACAGTAATGCTCCTTTTTCAACTTGGTTTTGTTACACAGGTAAGCAAAGCCTTACATGGTTCAAGCCCTGCAATCATGACCAAACCTCCACACTTCCATTCTAAACAAACAAGTCATTTTAAAAGCCAAAACAAACAGGCTGCATCCACAAAAGTCATAACGAGGCTATATAATTTGGGTTTGCTATGTTATTTGTAACTAGTTTTACTACAAGCAGAGAGAAAAATAAACAAAAAAAGAGTTTCAAAATCAGGATACCTTTGCTGCAGAAAGACCTACTGTAATGGGAAGTCTTCCTACAGAATATGGTGGAAATTCCATTGCTTGAGTCACCCGAGATAGGATCAGCAAGCCCCCATACAGACTAGGCGTAAATGGGTGAATGGCAAGCTCAGCTTTTCTAAGTGTCCTCCGTTCATATCTACAGCAGTATGAAGCATCTGTCTTCCCTCAAGCAGCACAGTGGAGGGAGGAATTTTTTTGCATAGAAAACCATCTTGAGCAACACACTGTAATCAAATTAAGTCAATGAGTCACACCATAACACCAAGAAAAAGAATCTGACACGTGGTTACTTTTTCCTACGATGACCTTGATTCCATTCATGCAAGAGCAAATGTTCCTAGAAGCTGAAAGCCTGGATATGGGGGAGGGAGAAGAAATAAACCACACAGGACTTGCTGATTTGGTACACTGGCACACACTTTCACCCATCCAGTCCTCCAGAATCCAAATCAATTTAAGAAAGCCAGAACAAGACACCAGTCTTATCTCACAAACTAACACACCTGACAAGCGTCTCCTTTGCTGTGCAGCTACAGCACACTGAAAGTGCACCCCTGCAGCATCCACCCAGAGGCACTATTTAGTAAAGTTGGTTTTATATAATCAGCCAGACAATTGCTTAACAGAAATCTTAGTAGTAGGGAAACTTGAGACGAGAAGACTAAGTCACTTGCAGGGAAACCCAAAGTAACCAAAACAAAAAAGGCAGTTCCTCATTTTTTAAATGCAAGTGCAACAGACATCAGACTGATCCCAGAGCTTTGACAGGCTATGGACTAGTACTCTGGAAAAGGAAATAGCAGTGGGAGGATTCAGCAGCAGCCAAAGAGGTGGTCAAACCAGCAGATAATAAACCAGTTATGAGCAAGCTTTTAAATCAAGTACTTGATAGAACATATAATTACAGGAAGCTTCAATCCAAAGGTCTCAAGAGTCACCTAATTCACATGATGGATGGAAGATAATGTCCCTCTTCCCAGTCCAACACCCTGCCCACTGAACGGCAATAACTTTCATCTGAACAATGTTCCTAGGTCAGTGCTGCTGGTCATCCACAAAAGTCCTTGTCTCACCCACATGTCAGCCTGGGGTCTGATACTGCAGAAAAAAAGCCTCAGCAAGGAGCTTGTACAATAACCAATAAACCAAAGAGCCCATTCAACACCTATGTGCACACGTACACAGAGTCCATTTCTTAAAAAATAAAAATCATTAGATGACAATTTTGTGACCACAGAGCTGCTTTGGGCCTCGTTTTAAACTGGACTCCCTAACTCTAAGAGCTTATAAACCATACCCTAATTCCTCACGGCCAGCCAGGTGCTTAAACAAGGATCAGGCTGGAATGTAAAAAGCTGCATATCTTTGTCACCAGCACTCCAGAGCTGGACTGAAGTCAATTTGAGCCCTGAAAGTGAAAGGGCTTGCATTTGGTTCACAGTTTTCTTGTTACTGTAACCATAACACTTTCCTTTCTCTCTTTAAAATATTTTACATGAAACAGCATAACATGGTCTCTACCTCCCACCCTTACAGTTTCTCTCCTCCTTTGATCTAGGCAGGAGAAAGTAGGGTAATTATATTTTTATTCAAGACACAAAATCTCCATTTCTAATAAAGAACGGCTCCTTTAAAGAAAGGCAGCTGGATAATGGTTGGAAAGCAAAGTGGAAGGAGACAGGCATGGTGGCCATAACACCACAAATTCACCACCACCATATTATACTAGATTTTCAGAACAGAATACTTTGTCTGAAAATTGCTTTTTTTTTTTTTCTCTTTCTTTTGTTTCTCCGCTATTTCTTATATTTTTAGCATAGGAAAGAAGAAAAAGTTAATTTTAAATTTTGCTTCCAAAATTATTCTGAATTATTGATCCATCCCTTCTTATGCTCCTCTCGGATAATTACGGGTATATGGGCAACATAAATGCCACAATTCTGTAGTTTCTTAAACTCTACACCTTGAAAGTCTCTCTAGATCTGAAGATGCAATTACAGTGCTGCATACTAACAAGGCAGGGAAAGAAATTTTTAAAAAGAGCTCATATCAGGAGATATTTTCATAGCACAAGGGAAGTTTGTGTGATGCAGGAAGATTGTTTCACATAAACCAGAGATCTTTTCTGGCTTTTGCTCATGCAATGACCAGATTACATGAAAACTCTGCAGCTGTTCTGCTACTTAGAGAAAGCAATAGCTGAGAATTTTAAAACAAAAACCACATAACCCTAAAATGAATTATTGAAGGAATGGGCAGCCATGAAGTTATTTGTCCAAACATAGGGTTTGACTGTGTTTCATGTTGTGCCAGCAATATGCTGCAGGTTGACCTCCTTATGGCTACAGAAAAGCTAGTCCCAGACGTCTGCACACTTTGAGGCTTGGCAAGTCAGGCCTTGGCATCCAAGAGACAGGAACTGCACCGATGTAAATGATGTATCAGAAAAGGAAGGACCAAATTGTAACAGTCATGGACCTTGTGGCAAAGATGGCAGCAACAAGATGTGGATGAAAGGGATAAGAAATTGCATGGCATTACATGTAATAGTCTGTTACCAAGACCTGGCTGCCTGTCCCATACTGGCTTCTTTCCTGCTTCTGTGTATTTTACCATTGACAAGCACGTGAAACAGTAACTTCACTTGTCTGTCACCAGTAAAAGTGAGAGTTGCAGCCTGACCAATACCAAAAGAAAAGAGCTGGGTGATTTCCATCAGAAAGGGAAAGACAAGAGAAGCATAGCCACACCTCCATCCAAACAGCATACGTCCCATCCCTCAATTCATCCTATAGGTGTCAGGTTTATTTCCAGTTCCCACTGTCAGCTCCTTATTTGTGGATCAACTTCTCATTCTGGCTATGTACAGCACTGAGCTCTCATCCATGCATGACACCTTCAGCTGCACCTGCAATACTAAACAATATTTCTGCCAAAATGCCTGGTTCTTAAAAAAAAAAAAAAAAAATGCTTTCAAGTTCTCCTGTGCAAGCAGCAGTAGGAGTGTGAAGGACACAGCAGAACCAACACAGTGGGCACTAGCTAGACAAGCCAGAGGCAGCAAAGCAGGACAACCCTAGCGCTCCTTTATGACAGCACTCACACCATTACCAGTTTGTGTCAGGAATACATCTGACCCACCAATACATTCAAAGTAAGAGCAGGAAATATTATTCCTATATGACTATAGATGGGTTCCTTTCCCTGCCCACCCCACCCTTATCGATTCAACTGGCAATAGTATTCATTTGTGAAGCCAAGCAGAAAAAGAGATAGGCAAGCAAATTATCTAAAAGCGCTGTCTTTATGATGAAAGGAACTGCCCAAATTCAACATACAGTTGATAATTTTTGCAATTGAAAAGCGTTCACCCTATCCCTAATGTTTTAGCTTGTCTAAAAACACCCACCAAAAAAATCCAGGGTTCATATAGCACTTGAGAACTACATAGATGATATACTATACAGCTACATACTCTTAATTTAAAAGATTTCAGTGAGCTGTCTACATACCCTAAGAAGGTCTTCAGTCCAAGACAGACCAAAATTAAACAATCTCAGCTTGTAAAATGTTTATGTTAGAAAGTTACATAATAGGAAGTGCCAGATCCACTAACCAACAAACATAAGAAATCTGTAACACTGAAAATAACAGCTCTGACTGAAAATTTACTCATAATATGCTGTACTTTTTATTGCTAAGGTGGGAAACATCTCTCAGACCGCTACATACCACTAATAGGCCAGGGCACATCTTTGCTTGCTAATCTTGCCTGTTGGATTATTTGGATTCAGGAGGAACTATAATCTCTAAAGATTTTTTGCTGTGTGTCATAAGAGCCCAGCCGAAAGCCTAGTGAAGTTAATGATGGTAGTGGGCACTGAATTACATGTACATTCACTTAAACAAAACAGTCCTAAATCAAACCTTGCCTCAGTCTTCACGATACTTGAATGCATCATGGTCTAAGTTACACAACTTTAAATATATTCTTTTCTAAAGGAAATTAAATAAAAATTCAGAGTAATTTAACTTACCTATGCGCTTCAGAACAAAATTTAAAATCCCAAGAAAACTTCAAAATAAATGCACTGCTTCCTAAAAAGAAGATTCTAAATACCACTGCACTAAAAATGTGATTTATCATGTCACAGAAGTTTTGAGAAAAAATTCCTTTTTAAAAAAAGAGACCACACATACAGATGACACGACTGTTCTGTGCTATTTATTTTTATATAGAAACCACTCTTTTGTGCTGTCCAAATATTTTCTAAGTGTCACAGACTTCTGAACTGACACTAAGCAAGTCCAAAGACACTGAGAAGGAGCAAACTATGGCAACTGAGTAGAACACAATAACATCTCTTGGCAGTGGGGAGACAGGACGGCAATTTCAAATTGTGGGATATGCTTCTTCAGAGTGGGTCTTCCTGCTAAAGTGGTCAGCAGTGGGAAGGCAAACAGTGCTGACCACTGAACAGAATAATTTTAAGTTCAGCCACTGGTCACGAGCCAGGCAGTCCTGTTCTTCTGGAAATGGCTCTTTCAGACAGGCTGCAGGCACAGGCAGGCATCGTTTTGTTGGTTCTTTTCAGGTAGTTTTTAAGGTCACCATCTCTAACAGAAGATCTAGAAAAACATCAGCTAAATTTCCAGCTGGTGGAATCAATGCAGACAGTTATGCCAATTCACATAAGATGAGGAGCAAAGCAGTTTTGCTAGTGCAAGAGCATAAATTCTGCATTCAAGGTATGGGACACAATCTCTAGACTGCTGTTCTGATGTGTTCTACCTCTCCACAGTGGTAGCCCTTCCGACCCAACAGCCAGCATACAAAGCTTTCAGTCTGGTCCGGCTGGCAGGATGGTTAGAGGTTCCGCTCAAGCTCTAAAACCAAACCAACGGAATTTCAGTGGGATGGAAGCCCCTCAAAAATCACTCAGGTTTAGACAGTTGCCAACATTGTTTCCCAGTTCTTTTTGTGAGCCAGGACAGGGAGACAAGAGTTCCCTTAAGTGAGGTAGTTTTCCTCTAGCACAGAGCCTCCAAAGTCTTCTATGAGCAACAGCATTACCAGCACAACAAAATACCCTTCATGTGCTTTTCAGCGTGGCCACTTCCATCTGAGCACAGAACACATACCCTCCATTTCCTAGGTTTTACATAACCTGTGGGCTGCTAGGAACCTAATAACTGTGTGTTTTCAGTTTTGTTTGTTTTTAATCCTGATGGAATTTTCTGGTCATGGCTCAAAGTTCTTTAAAAGCATGCGAGGTAAAATATGCCACAGTCTCAGTGTGTTGTTATGGCAACTGGAATATTCAAAGTTACCAAGAACTAAATATCTATTTGTTAACTGACAGTGCCATTATTTTTGACTGGAATGTGACTGCATTCTCCTTCCACTCAACTGACTCATTTTTCTTTTTGATCCCAAAACAGCCAAGACAGGGAAGAGGGTTGTCTGCACACTTCTTTATCACAAAGAACTGTACAAACTTTCCCTGTCCAAGGATAATTAGGGTTGTAGGCATCCAAGTCCATCAATATCCCAAATTCTGTTGGTGTCGTGGTTTAACCCCAGCCAGCAACTAAGCACCACGCAGCCACTCACTCACTCACTCCCCTCCCCCGCCCTCGTGGGATGGGGGAGGAAATCAGGAGAAGAAGTAAAACTCGTGGGTTGAGATAAGAACAGTTTAATAGAACAGAAAAG
>JAVJGG010000032.1:1637214-1670856 GCA_035590195.1 Aviceda cuculoides
AAGTACCTCAGCCTTTTCTTCATCTCTGGTGGCTATGTTCCCTTCTGTATCCATTAAAGGATAGACATTCTCCCTGGAATTCTTTTTACTACTAACATATTTGTAGAAACATTTTTTGTTGTCCTTTACAATAACAGCCAGATTTAGTTCTAGCTGAGATTTTGTCTTTCAGAAGTAGTCTACTGCAAAACTTGTGAAGTAGCTATCTTTTAGGACTTCATGATAGAGTCAAATTTGGAGCTTTCAACTACAATGCTTTTAATTAACAGGAGAATCATGACAGTCATTAAAACAACGGAGGGAATAACCAAGTTTCAGCTTTATCAATTTCCCTGTCTGTAATGAGACTGATGTTTCTGAAGCCACAAAAGAAGAGAGAAGAAGAGATATTTTTTTCCATTTATGCAGCTGAAATCCTCCATACTGTGCAAAAATCAGGCTGGGAATTTCCTGAGAACAGTCCTGATTAAAACAGAGAGGAAATTCCCTGAACTTGCTATATCAAGTCAATTAAAAAATACCAAATGAAAAGCCTTTTTGGCTAGGATCCACACAGGCAGAGACACAGGATAACAGAAGAAAAGCATTCGCACTTTCCCAACCTCAGGACAAATCCAAACCAAATTGCAAGCTGAAGTTCTGATTTGGTTGGTTGGTTGTTTTTCAGAACAGCAGAATTTGTCATCCTTCCTGCAGTAAAAGGCAAAAGACACAGAGTACAAAACTTCCAGAGCAGGTATAGCTATTGAGTTTTGTGCAGCTCCATACGCAATATTAAGAAATTTGCATTGTATAAATGAATTCATTCTTCTGTTAACAAGCTGGATGTAACTATAAACTTCAAATTAAAAAATATGCACAGATTTAGCCAAGGCAGTAAATTGAGTGGTATAGTAGCAATCAAGCAAGTTTCATACACACTCCCTCCTCCCAAAAGTCTTTAAAACAGTAGAAGCAAAAGTGATTTACTTTCAGAAAAACATGAAGAGTTCAGTGTTTTCTCAGGCTGATCTTGGCCCTTCTGCTGGGTTTGCCAAGCTGCCTGAAAAACAGTAATGAATTTGCAGCCCCAAAATAAGAACTGAAACCCTGCAAACTGAACACTAACCTAAAGGATGTTACTAAATATCCATTAGCGAGAACCATCCCCTATTTCCTATTGAGCTAGTCCGGATTGAAACAAATGCCTGGAGATGACAGGCACCATTACGTTAGCAATGTCCTGCAGCATCTGGTCTGTTAGGCATGCCGGCATCACACACCTGGGGAATAAGGCTGTTCGTACAGAAAGGTAAGTTTATCAAATTGAGTTTCAACCTTTTGGGAGTGTAGGCAAGGTTCTTCTCCTCTCTAGGACTGAGACAAAATCTTCCTCATTCTTCAGGTCCTTCAAACTCCCTCAAGCCAACTGCCTAACCCAGTTCCATTAATGAAAGCCACTAAAAATACAACTAAAAATAAGCATTTACACTAACCAAGAAGGAAATGATGATTTCCTTTTCTTCTTTATCAGGTAGCACTATTAGATTTAAACCCACATCTCTGAGATTTACATCCCTCTTTCACTGCAACTACTTCAGTTACTACTGAACTGTGTAAAACATGGAAGACATCAACAGCTTGGTGCCAGATCCCCACCTTTTTTTCTTACTTTTGGCAAGTAAGCCCTGGGCAGCAAACAGATTCTTGGCTCTCAGTGCACCCTTCTGTCTAACAGCTAGAGACACTACATGTCCTGGTACACAGGCGACCCTCTAGGCTTTCCTGCCCTGAGAAGCAAACTGGGAAAGTAAATGAACTGCTGGTCAGTTTTTATCCGAAAACAAGATTCTCTTCCATATTCTGTTTCACCTGATATTAGGATGCCTTGCACTTAGTTTTTCCCTCTGGAATACATACTCTTCCATAAATGCAATGGTGTTTACCAGGCACTCAGAAACGGTTATTAAAATCAGATGAGAAAAGCAGTATAGATAAGACTGGACAATACCCTGACCCCTAGGCAACATGCTAATTTATGGAGCAGTACCTTACTCATTTTTCCTCTTGACATCTTCTCTGACACAGAGGAAACCATGAAAGACCCATCAAAAATGCATGTATCATAGCAGGCATACAAACAACACTTGGTAGCTCTGAAAATATGAACATCAATCATTTTTTGGTGTATGTTTCTATCATGCTGTGAAGATGAGCCTCTCAAAGCAGATGTGGGGGAGAGTATGTGTATGCACTTGGAGACCTCAAAAAGCAACAACTTAACAGCCTACACTGCTTTCTGATACTATAATAATCAGTGAAATACATAAACCTGTAGAGAAAGAGGGGTCATGACTAAATGATGCCCCTACCCTCTTATCTTTTAGATGCCTCCTTATCTACTCATCCCTGACACTTAAGGTTTCAATTTTCATGCTGAAGTTTCAGAAGCCTATAAACACTGTCATCTACATCCACCTTTATCAGAAATCTTTTTAAGATATAAAAAAAGCTGCATTTCTAATTCTTTATGAACTAGGGAGGCCAAAAAGTCAAAGGGATCACAGTACATGCATCCCCTCCCTGCTGCAAATTCAGGTATAATTCTATTCATGGAAGGAAACTGCCCATATTATTATATTATATATATATTAATATATTATATTATATATATATATTGCCCCAGCAAACTTACATAAGGGAAAATAGATAAAGGAGTCTTTTCAAGTTACTCCAACATCTTTGCCACATTTACGCACTTAAATTTCACCCGCCAAAAATTTAATAAAGTCCAGTTTCTCCAGTAGCCTTTAAGCCTTTCTTTTAGTCTACATTGATCATCTGTATCTACGTTGTCAGAAGTAATATCAACGCAAGAGAGAAGGGAAGAAAAGCACTTCCATTACCTCTGTTAGTGGCCTTCACCAGGGCTATTTGCTCATGGGGTTTCTCCAGTACTTTCCAAGAAATGACTGTGCATCAGCAATGACATAAATAATGACTCTGTGTCAGGAATGACAGAAATGTGCAAACTCAAGTATCACATTCCTATATAAATATTTCTGTGATGGCTTAGCTTTTCTGCAATGCCTTCCACTATTGTTTTTTCCTTCTTTTTTTCAATCCCCATTAAAACAAACCAAACCAAACCAAAACAAAATCATAATTATATCAATGCTTTCCTTAACTGGAAAATTCTGGTGCAAGCTGTAGGTCCTCCTGGCAAGTCTGATCAGACCTCTGGATGAATCAGGACATCTACTGAGACAGCTCTAGCCCCTTCTTCCTGGATTAATCAATCAGCAAAAGAGACTATGAAGTGTCAGCTAGCACAACCCCATCACTCATACAAGGCAAACTCTGCTGTTCAAATCAATATTCGTTAGCAGGCAGAATGAGCTAGTTTTGAGAGTGTTCTAATTAGACAATAGAGATTATTACAAAACACCTGCGATGTTTGTAATCGTTTAAAATAATGAGAATCAATATTAGCTTCCAAAGGCACCATATGGTAAATGCTCATTCCAGGCAGGTGGTCCCTCACAGGCTCTCTGTGTTTCAAAAGTGATCATTAACGTTTTTTTAATCTGAATGAACTTGTTTTCAGTTAACGCACCGGCTGCTGGTTTGCCCTCTGCATGTTGACCGCACATAAAGCCGGCTTCATTGCAACGGCTCCTCGTCTCATGCTGCAGGATCGGAGCCGGCTGCTTCGGGGGGTGACTCCGCCAGACCAAGCCCACCAGGAGAACAAACCTCCTCCTCTCTGTAGGACCTGTGGTCGAGATTCTCAGAGGCCTTACAAACCGTTTTTAGGAAAAGAGCGTTACTCGGTGCTTTCTAACTTAGTATCACAAATCTACGGCCGTGTGCGCAACGCTGTACTCGCAAGGGATGTCCCGCAGCAGGGGTGTCTCTAGGGGGGCAGCCAGCGCCTCTGAGCGCAGGGCTGCAGAGGTGGGCTGCCAGAGCCCTATGGTCGTTGCATCAGCAGCTCTGGTTCCGCACAGCCCAGGGGGCAATGTCTGAGCCTACCCCTCACAAATCCAGGCCAGTTTCTTTATAAATGGTAAAAATGAAGCTTTACACACACGCGCACATACTGCTTAATCTCAATGAAAACAAATAAAATATCTTTCCTGTAAGTCATATCTGCGGATTTGTCTGTATGTCAGTTCGATGACAACTGTTCAAGTCACAGATTTTGTTTTCTAACTGCAAGAAAAGCAGACTACACACCTGCAGTGTCATGGAAACAATAAATAATAACAAATATAAATATCCCCATAAGGTAGCTATTGCCATATCTCTTTTACAGAAGGGCAAATTCAGATATAGTCTGTCCATGCCAAGATAGAAATGATTATTCAACAGGTAATAACCCAGAGAAAAATCCTCCTATGTTGGTATGAAAACATGCCTCAGTTTCTCCCCCAGGCACAATTCGTGCAGTGATTCCTGGGAGTTAACTGTGAAAGAAAAAAAGGAAGATGAAGGACTTACTTCCTTAGCTTCTCCCTTTAGACAGCAAGAAAAAAAAAATGGATTCCAAATCAATGTAAATATACTATTTTACAAATTAAATAATGTATCCTTAAGGTTCTCAGCCACACTCTCTGCAAGTATAACAGCTTAGGATGCCAAAGAGAGAACCAGAGATTCAGGAAACAGGCAGAGACAAACAAATCTTGAGATTATCTAAGTCTAAACTTAGATAAACTTAATAAGGTTTTTGCTACTAAACAATAATTACACAGCACTGTGTTTACCTATCAACTTTCACGTCAGGGATCTCCCAGCATCTTATTTACAAACTATTAAATCACTGTTCTCATCACTGACATACAGCCACTTCTGTTACAGCACAGAGGCTGCTTAAATGCACACTGCAGAATATTTAAGACAGGTGTACAGACTAAATTGTAATCAATTGAAACAGTAGGGGAAATGCAGACGGCAATTGAGTCACCTGAGTTGGAAATTAATTAAGACTCTGGGGTGAAAACTCCAACACTTATAGAAAAAATACCACTGGATTTTTAATGATTATAGGTGAGAAGGGCCTCCTTTGAAATATTTAACCACCAGTCATGGTACATTTAGCAGTGATGCTGGGCATTAGTTCTCACTAAACTTGGGGAAGGAAAAAGCCTAACAAAGATCAGATATCTTTCAAGGTCCCTTCCAAGCTGGGTTATTCTGTGATTCTATGAAACCACCAGGACACATTTTGCTGTCTGTTTTAAAGCAGATCTTGTCATAAACACGGTGATTTTTCTGGCTTTATTTTATTGTTTGAAATTTTGAAAAATGTCAAAACTTCAGAGAAATGTTTTGATCACTGAAATATATCAGGTGGCTTTGCAGGCAGCTACTAGAAAAACAAAATTAAGCATTTAAATTTAGACTGCTAATAGAATTTTTTTCAGGTTCACTCCCCTACCCTTGAGAGAAACTGATTTTCCATTAAAGAAATTTGTCAAAAATATGTTTTGCAGAATATTTTTATCATCTCTAGCCCCACTATGGACTTCCTACGACACAAAGAGAAAAAGGGGGAGAGTCAGAACCCTGGGGGATACAAATACTGCACATACTGCTCTGCTGCCCTTTCACAAGCTGTAGCAAACGATACACCAAAGAATGAAAAGAGAGGACATGGCTCCTAGGTTGAACTACAATCAACAGACCACCCAAAGTGAGCAGCTGCAAGCTGATAGATATAAGTTACACCAGGCAGTCTTGCACCCCTCCTTGCCCAAGATGTTCCAAAACCTGGAGGCACAAAGGTCATGCAAAGCCATCATTAATGTTTCACTTAGTGGTTGGTGCCTTCCCTGTTGCTCCTCCTGGAGATGTAATGCTGATTTGGACCAATATTTTGTCACTAAGCTTTTCCCCCAGCTCTTTACACCTGTGCATTCAGCTTAGCTGGAATTAAATGGCCATATCACAGCACAAGATGGGATAGAGAGCACCAGGAATGTTCATTTCATGAGACGGCAAAGCCAAAGAACACATAAGAAAACCTGAGGCAGGATTTATCACAAGGTTTGTCCTTGACAAGGGTTTTACGCTTCATCTTCCCTATTCCTTTTATTTTAAGTATATATGGATTGTTGCTCTGAATTGTTCCGGTAAAGCACTGCCTGCTAAACATGGCATTTGTCACCATGATTGTAATTCACAGCAATATATAAACTTTTTCAAAGTGCTGTGAACATAACTTCAGGGGGTTAATAAAGCTGCTTTCCAGTCCTCTACCTCCTTCCATTGATAACCTATTCAAATTGTAATTGCTTGTAATGTGCACCCTATATCACATTACTACTTATGCTACATGTACACCCTGGGGCCATCCGTCACCCCTGCCTACCAGTAAAGATGGCAGCCAGGGTACCGTTAAGACATGGGGTTTTGTGCCAAACCTTAACTGACACCCTGCAACCCCGACTGACTCTACCCTGCATTCATCATTTGGAATTTCTCTTATCCTCAAACACAGCTTAGTCCATTGCATACAAATCAGCTCTTCAGCAGGCATTTCCAACAGACCTCTGTATGTTTCATGTGGAAAACAGCATTATTGCCACTTTTTTCTCCCCTGGAAAACTCAGAGGCCGAGTTTCATCTCATTTAAACAGCTGCTCCATCAGCTTTACTCTGTATTTCACAGATGTAAATCACAGCAGACTGCTTCCCTGGCCTGGAAGTGCAAACAGCAACATACTGTTGAAGGAGGTAGTAGCGTTCTTTCCAATCAGTAGGAAAAAGCACTAATTAAAACTACTCCTTTACAGTAGCTTTAAGGTACCTAAAATGGAAAGGATACCATCACAGAGGCAGACAAAGCTGCATAAGCTTCCCTGACCCCACACTCCTACATAGTATACTTCCAACACTCACTTGTAGCAAATTATTTTTATCTTCATCATTAATTTTATAGCATCCAAAGCTATGGTAGGTTGGCTCCTGAGATATATATGACTGTATGTACTCTGAAGACTTTCCAAAACCTTTCAAATGAGATAGACTACACTAACATTAAGAAGAGGCTGTGTCTTGGAGTAAGGAAAATCCAAGCCTGCCTCAGACACATGGCAGAAGTCTGTGTACAGTGTAAAGACAGAGTAAATAAAACCTCGGGCCTTTTTGGGCATGGCCTCTTTCAGCTCTACTTTTGAGTCCCATGCTTATCTCTACAGAGGCTCTGTGATCTGACCTGCAGCTTCCAGGCTTGGATGTCACAACAGTATTTTGATACATCTTAATTACAACACTTCACCTCCTGAATTTCTAGTGCTAGCTCTTCTTTAGGAAAAGGATGACAAGGAATGATAACAAATACTGTAATTTAAAACTAACAAGGTGTTAGCTAACTTTGAAGCACCAAGGTCCTTCATCAAGAAAACAATTTACCATTCTTTTTATGTACAGATCTTCACAGCTGTGCATAGTGGTTTTCTGGAAGCAAATTAATCCTCAAAGCATCCCAGAGTGCCTGTATTAGTTCAAACTTATTGGCAAAAAAAGCAAAAAACAAGGGGGTGGATGTGAGACATGCCCAAAGCTATATAAAATGTAAAAGTGACAGATCTGGTACTATGATAACTCTGGAAAGTCTGGATCTAACAAGTACACCCAAAAGGCATCATAGCTGCCTCTCAAGCTGTGTGTGTGGCCTCACAAGGAGGGACAAAGCCATTAGAAACTGAGGACATATCTACCTGATGATCAACAGGCAATGTAAGGTGGCTCTGCCCATGCTCTGAGATGGCTAGATGTGAGCCAGTTCTGGCCAAGAAACAGTGTGGTCACCTTAACTCAGGTGTGGTACTACACTAAATAGTCAAATGCAACTCCTGAGCTTCAAGTATCAAGTCCTCTTTGGTACCATTCTAAAACACTGAAGAAAATCCTTACATCTGGATGATTCACATTAGGAAGTGAGTGGCCATATGATTGCCTCCACCAGAACATACAGATATGCCTTAGAAAAACCTAGTCCTGAAACACATTTACCCTCAAATCTATTTGACTTCGGCAGATGTTTTTTCAGCAGTCCTGAGACACAATCCCATCAAGTGGTTGGGATACACACTGGGACAGACAAGTTGTACCTCCTTCCTTTTCTGTATCTCCTACTGACCTGCCTTTCTCCTCTTCCAACCCATATTTACTCTGTGGCGTTACCATCTTCAGTTCAAAGATTGTCTCTCACTGAGCAGATGTACATAGCTTAATAGGTACGCACTGCTGAAACATACATCATCACAATTTCCCTAGCTGAATATTGTACCACAACATCCTCCCTCCCCCAGTGACCTCTCACTGAAATGGCACAACTGAGTACTACAGTGTTATATTTGTTGTAAGAAATGCTATACTGGCTTTTTCACAGATATTCACAGTCCTCTGCACATGTACTGAACCAGCAGAGGTCCAAGCTACAAGGAAAACGTGGTGGGTCTCAGCCTAAGCACTGTATTACTTTTAGCTCATGGCTGATTAATTTAATGCACTTTAAAGGAAGAGATGAGCATTTAATTGTTACTAGAAGTGGGGAAGCTGATCAGGGCTGAATTAGTAGAATCTGTGGCCTGATTTCATCCTTGTTTTAATGTTCTAAAAACTCAGGGCCCATGCTCCTGCCAAGATGAGACAGACTCCTCTTCAGATTCCCTTCTGCAGTGGATTTTACCTTCTCCTCCCTCTCAAACTGGACATTGCTTCCACATGAAGGTGCCCAGCCCATCAGCTTGTAATTACTTCTGTGCTACTATAAGATACTCTGCCTTTGTGTGTGTGTGTGTGTGTGTGTGTGTTCAGGCCCTGCTTTTCATACAAGACAAAATTTCAGATTCCACATTAATCTGATCTTGACAGTGGTATGACTGACAGCAGCTCCTCCAACTGCCTCAGAATATGCATACACACAAAGCACATGCTAGACACTGTATGCTATATATTTATATATTATCCTATAGATGTATGTGTTATCTTAGGGAAGTCTTCTGAACAATCAAGTTATAAGACCTTGGAACAACCGAGACAAGGTGTAAGGTGTGACACACAGATGTCCTAGCAGAAATGAACCTAGACCTCCACTCCTCAAAAGAGATTTTGTTCTGCAGTCTAGCTCTAATACTGGGGGACATGCCTAACTTTATGGCAGAATCAATGCCTTTTCCCCCAGAAAACAAATATATTACCACCCCTTCCCCTTCTTCGCTTCACTGTGAGAGATACTGTCCTGCATGAGGCCAAAGGGAGGACATTTTCTTCATCTTGCAAATAAAACTTTTTAGAGATAACTAAATGGGAAAGGAAGTGGACTAGGGAGAACAATTTTGTCTTTGTTTCCTTTTCCTACCTCCCCCTTCCACAAGAGAAACCCTGTTTGAAAAGCATTTGTTTGCAGGGCTTTGATTCAGTAGGAGATGAAACATCTCAAACTCAGTCTCTTTCTGACACCAGTGGAGTCCTGGCTGCTTAGCTCCTCTTAGGATGAGGCCCTAGGTATGAGACAGTCTGAGTTATTATCTAGCAAGGAAAACAGTAATTGAAATTAGATCTCTCCCCCCTCTCCACCTGCATCACTTAAGACAAATCAGTTCTCTTCCTAGAGAGCACAAAGTGTACCAAATTCCACAGGCTGCTTCTCCAACAGGAGACTTAACGTTCCCAAGCAGGACTTCTTCAAAACAAGATTGCTTCTCCTTTGCAATTTACATTACCAGAAGTCTGTTATTAGCCTGATATTTTATCTCTGGCACTGCGAGAAATATTGCTGCCGTAAACCCTGCTGCCCTTAGTAAAAGTAGACTACTTGGCAAAAGCTAATAAAATGAGGAACAATGACAGCAATTGCCAATTAATACTTAAGCACCAAATGAGCCAGCTGCCCACACATGTGTGCATGTGCGCGTGCGTGCACACACACAAAGCATTTCTTCTTCACGTGATACCTACACCAGCAGAAAGGGTATTATAAGGACACTGGTATTTTCACTTTACGCCATACAAAGCAGTAGTGTACTGGCAGGGAGATGGATGAGGTGCTTTCACAGATCCTTAACTCCAATGATTTCACATTTCTCTTTACAAACTTAGTTCAGTATCTAGCTTACTTATTAAACAGTTCTGCTTTTTCCTGGATTCTTACCAAAGAGAGTAAGAAGAGGAGAATGTGTCCAAGATTTTATCAATGCAACAAAACTTTCTGTCCTCTCTTTTATACCACCTCTACTTTGAAGAAAAGTTTTGAGTAATAAAATACAACATCTAGAGTTAAAGAGTGCTCAAAGGCAATTGAAACACTTAAGGCTGCTCTGAGCACAGGAGCTGGTCAGGGAAACGCTCTTGTGCGAGCAGTTCCAGGACTGGAGGAAGAAAAGGAGGGGAACATCTAAGCTATATCAGCAGAGGAAACAGAAAGATACAGGCCTCACTAATTCAGCTGGGAAATCATGAAGAGTTTGAAAGATAAGAGAAATTCTGAACCTCAGGAATTTACTGCAGCAATAACGCTACTTTAAAGGACTATTATTCAGGGTACCTGAGAAAAATCACTCACTCTTCTCTTTCACTGACTTCTGCTGCTAGTCCCCAGTATCAAAACTTTGAGGACTTCTGAAAATAGAGGTGCAATAGTCAATTCCAGAAGTTACTCAGCTGAAATCACTAGAGCTGCACAAATCTAAAAGCCACCATTTAGATCCAAGGAGAGAACATTTTGTAGGGAGAGTGTCCAGGTCTACTCTTCCATTTCTTGTAGGGTTTGCCCTGCAGTGCTCAAAAAAGGGCTACTTTGGGGCATACAACTGGGTAAAACATCTCTGCATTCAAGTTATTTTCCCAGTTGCTATGCCTGCAGCATTTTGGCAGTAAACTCCATTTGCTGTTAGGAAAGGTGTTTCATATTCCAACTAGAAATTTGTTCCATTTTTGGAAACTGAAGTACAGTCAGACAATAAACTCCTGTAACTACTTTTATTCTCTTACAACGGTTCTGTTATCTGAAGAGCTGTGTGGCAGCACTCGCACCCATGGGAAGCCTTTTTTCTCCAGACAGTAAATCAAGGTCTCTCTTCTCCAGATAGTAATTCAGCAACATCTTCTCACAAGTCTGAACTCTCCTCCTTTCTCCCTTCTCCCTGCAAAATCCCACTGATGATCAGTTTCATTAAGCATGTTACTACACTAACACCTCCACTATATTTGGCCTTAACATATTTACATTACTCTAAAGCTTCACATGAGCCCGTTTTGGTCTGCACCTTGAAAGACATACCGAAGCATACAGATCAACTTTGGAGTTCTGCAGCAATGTCTGTCACCATAGTACCTCATCCCATATTTACACAACTCATGTACAGGTGCTCATTCTTAATGACATGCCTTTGGCTGCCCGTTTTTGCAGATTTCAGAGGAAAGAATCGATGTGGCTTCCTCAAGCTGGAACTTGACTGTATTTAATAGGCCTACCCTTGCCTTCTCAGAGTCCTTAAAAAAAAAGGAGAAACAGTCAGCCATGCAGCGACTGAGCCTTTCTGCAGTAACTGCAGTAAAGGAGGCAAGGCCTTATAATAAGATCACCCATCCCTTCCTGTTCACAGCAGGACTAAAATCTGCCACTTCACTTTGCTGTCAGAAGGAAAGAGTAAACAGTCGTTGCCAGCCAAGGTAACTATATTCATAGTGATGGCCTGCATGAGAAGGTGTAAAGATCCCATTTTCAATTCCCTGGTCTAGTCAGATCCTTCCATATAAGTCCGCTGCCATGAAATAATCAGACATTATTACAGTGATGAGGATGGTACATGCAAGAATATCGAGACAAATAATTTCTCTATTGGCTCACAACCATAAACCTAAGCATAAGGTTCATCAGTACTTGTGGTCTTTCACCTTGCGACCTTCCCACTTTCCCTGCACTACCTGCTCCCTACTCCATTCATCTGACAAGAAGATTCTTCTTTGGCATTAATTAGTGTTAGTCCCCTGAACTACAAGAAAGTTGTCTTGACGTACTCCACCACAGAGCATGGCCTCTGTGATTACGCAGTGAGGTCCCAGTCGGCTCCTGTCCCAAGGCCTGAGATTTATATGCTGCCCAGCCTCCTTTTGGCTTGGCATTATCTGCTCTGCCAGTGGTCTGAGTCATTCCCTTTAAGATGCAATGGCCCAGAGGTGGGACTGACAGGCTGTGATGAAGAGGGGCAGAAGAAGGGGATAGATGCTCCCTTTATTTTGTCATTGCATTTACCCAAGGCCTGCAAGGGAAATGTTACCAGGAAGCTGTTAAAGGGCAACTTTTTCTGGAGTCACCGATACATCTCTGTGTGACATTTACTCTGCTAGGAATGATTTATCCCTTCAGAAGGAAAGGCCTGAGTCACAGCCCAGCAATAACAAGTAAATCACCTTCTGGAGAAAGATAATGGCTCTGCCCATCACAGGGCTTTTTTAAACCTATCAGACCAAACTCTACCCCATTCCTGATCAATAGTTAAATCTCATGTTTACAGTACATATGGTATTAATGCCCAAAAATAGCCAAGAATATCTGGGGTTTATTCCCTCCTATGCTACTAATTCCCTAAGGGACCCTCTTCATCCTCCTCCCCTTGGAAGATAAGACACTAATCATCCCCTAGCCCACACAGTGATTATGGGAACACAAATCAATACCGGCAAAGAAATCTGACTCACAGATGGGAAGTACCAGTGAAAGAGTAAGGAGTACTGCCCTCTCACTTTTCTACTATTCCAACTCAAACATAATAGAAGAGCCAAGATCAGGAAAAAGAACTCATATGTACTGAGAAACTTCCTAGCACAAAATTCTTCCTAGCACATAATTCTTCCTAGCACTAAGAAGCCTAACAGAAGAACAAAAAAGCAGGAAAAATGACAGAACATAAAAGCAATGGTGTTAATAAATAGTATTTGCCACTAACACCTTTCCCTCTGTCTTATCAGGTTATGGCAACTTATGTTCTGCCCCAAACTGCCTGCTGTTCACTATAAGATTATTCTCCAGCAATGTATTCTCATTATTTAGCCTAATCCACTTTGAAGTGATTTGAGCTCCAGTTTCTGCACATGTTTAACTTTGATCACTTACAAGTGGAATCCTCCAGACATACACAACATCTATGCAAGTACAAGGAAAAGACACAGAAGAAACACAGGGTCACAGTTAAGCATATATTGGCAAAGCTCTACAGTGTGACCTAGACAGAATTACTGGAGCAAAGGAGAGAGAGATTCATACCTATTTACATCATCCTTGCTTCTAACCAGGAGCAATTTCCCCTTATTCTAAAACACTGACATTTCCTATGAGATTTGCCTAAATAAAAGACGGAAAACGAGCCTCCGGCTGCAGCCACTTCAGCCTAGAAAATGACAACACAGAGATAATGTCACACAGGGTTAAGAGCAGAAGGGAAGTCCAGCAACTGTACTTCCACAAGGGAGCTCAGGTGACCAGAAAGTTTCTGTCATTATTCAGTGCTGCAAAGAGCAAGAGTCACACAAGACCCGCAGAGCCTGCAGTCAAATATTCTCACCTGCAGGGGTGGCACTCAGGTGATCACATGCCAGTGTACACACACTGTACTCACTCCAAAAGTCTCCTTCAAGTTGTTATGGGTTTCTGATGTGATCAGAGCTTAAAGGTAGATCAGCCAAGGCTTGTGCATGCAGTGAGCAGGACTACAAGTCCTTTACACTCAGAACCAAGCCAATTGTATTTTTAAGATGGAGAAAGTGAAAAGCAAGGACATAGGGCAAACTAGAAAAAAAGAGGTTTAAAGTTACCTGCCTTGCCTTTGCTGGGGGCCTTTTCTTCCCCCCACTCGCCGCTTTCAACATGCAGTTTCATAATCTTCTGGGTTGCAGCACACCGTGCACAGTCCTAACAGGGTCCCTGGGAAAAAGTCTATCCTTCCACCACCTCTGTCATCTGGCTCTTTGCTTATTCCTGCCAGTATTCTCCCACGGCCATATTGTGCTGCAAAGCCCCTCTCTGCTGAAATCATCTTCTTCTGCTACTTCCACTGCACACTCCAGAAGGTCATCTCCCTCTGCCACAGGATCCAGGCCCCTCAGTGAAACACATTTTCCCTCATTCTGAAAGGTCTTGTCTGAGCTCATCCCTTGAAGGAGTGAATGATGTGGCACAGTAAGCAGTAAGAAAAATCCAACCTGCCACACAATCATTAGAAGTTCTGCTTAAGGAAGAGCTACTGGATTTGGCAGTGTACTGCATGTCAGTATGGACACTACTCTCTTCCAGTTACAGCTGCAGACTAACTGCACTGGCCTGTGAAAAGCCATTCTTCCTGAGAAGCGGCCCAAGGACTGCTAAAAGGTCAAGAATTAGATGAAAGCACACCTTCTTACACTCAGCCAAAATGCATATCCTGCAGCAAGTCAGATCAAGTCTTCCTTGCCTACTCTGTGAGATCGGTCCATCTGCATAAAAGACTTTCTACTGCATGGGAGCAGTGCCTTGAGAAAGGACAAAAAAGAACTGATAAAAGAAAGTCACTTCTTCTCAGCAAGTGATACCATGCTGTCACTCTCTGTTAAGGCATAGATAGATCACTTAGCTGATATGAAACTTGCATTTGGTAAGAAATAAAATAAAAGGACAAATGGGAAGCATAACCAAATCCAAAAGAAGCCAGAAAAGAATACGCAAAATGGACCATTTGCTTATCTGCAAGTGGAGCCATCATGTCCCCCTGCTCAGTACTTGCTTTGATAAATAACTGGGGAGCTTTTATGGTCTTTTGGAGACAGTAACAGAAGTGTAACGGACTTTAGATCAACACAGAATAATGACTCTTTATTACAGTTCCTCAGTACTGAAATGTTCTTATTCCCCTCTTAAGAGACAAAATCTGACAGTATTTCTTCTGGGACATGCCTCTAGTTATTTTGACTGGGACTATCAGCTCCTTGAAGGACAATACAGGAAGTCCTTGCTCTTTCCTGATGAATATTTGTTCCAACATCACTAAATGGCCCAGAGGGCACACAAAGGCAACTATGACCAGTATCTCTGCAGCAGAAATATGCATTCCCATTACTCATATTGGATGACATGAGCCACAAAGTTTATTTTGAAATATGATTTCACTTAGTCAGTGAGGTGGTATTCTCATTTTCATTGCCTTTTAAACTGGAAGGTTATAAGGATTAGTATTTTGTGATACAGGCTCCAATACTACTACAGAGCTGTTTGGGAAGTTGTTCTGTGATATTTGCAACTTGAGAAGATGCTGGTACTGTTGGAGCTCTCAGAACAAGCCCACTGCTCATAGTGCTCTTTTTCCATCGTTGTTCATTTGAACATTTGAGAGCTTCTTTGTACTGATCCGCCAAACTTCTTCCTCTTTGCCTTCTATCCCAAGCCCTTGGATGCTCCACAAATCCAATGTCCAGACTGTTTGCTCCATTGCACAGAAATGCCATCATGCTGAGAGTCATTTGGCAACACCTGCCAGTGATGACTGTGTTTTATAACAGTCCATTAGCGCAAGGTTCTTAATGAAAATGAAAGCTGGTAATGAAGCCAAAAGGCAGCAGCAGCCTCTAGTCTGGGGAGGGTAATTAAGCTAGAAGAGATGGTGAGACTGAAGAACAAAATTAACACATGGATAAAGAAAAAAGAGACCTGGTAGTGCATTAGCACTAATGTAGTTATGGCAAACCACCCAGTTTCCCTTATGAAAACACTTTGTTTGCATTTGGTGGACTATTTTTACATTGCTAGCTGATACAACAACAGATTATTGCTCCCTCAGAGATACGGACATCAACTAGAGCAACACACACAGGATTTCAATGTGGAGCAGATAAAGACCCTCTGGAAAATGAAGGATATTTATATCTCTAAATTATGGTACATTTGAGCTTTGAAGGAAGGGAAAAGACTTAAGTTATCCTCCTCTAAGTTGCCACATCATGTCCACTAGGTGTGGGAGAGAAAGACTGGCTCCCAAGAATAGGAGCTTCATTTGTTTTATTTTCAATACAATTGTCAAAACACAGTGGCTCCTGTCTTTTCACTTGGTAAAGTACTCTATAAGCTAATGGTATAGTTCTCACTGTTAAGATGTTCCCTCTTGATACTGGACCTAGAATTGTACAATTGAGTGGCACCTCTTCTAGGTAATTCCTGTGAGACATCACCAGGATAACTTTTTTCTTCTGTGCATTTATCCTCTATATATCTTGGAGACGGTTTTCATTTCCTATCTTGCAACTTACTCAGCATGAAGTTTAGCTATACGTACTAGGTCTTTCACTGTTCCCTCATAATCAAGCCATGCATGATCTTAAACATCAAGCCCTTTCAAAATTCTTACAAATTGCTTGACATATCTCCACCTTACAGTGTTTAAGGCCCTTAACAGTTTAGTCTAGGTGCAGCTTATCAGATCTCTTTACAGATGAATTATCCACCTACTGCTTTATGAAAGATGTCATGGCACTTATGCGACATTTATGCTGTTTTCTATCCACACTGATGATTGCAATTCTTCCCATTCTAGTCAAATCTACACATTTCATTAATATGTCATTTCTTTCCCTCTTTGTGATCACTGAGAAAAGCGCTAGACAGAAATGACAGTAACTTCCAATTTGTCTAGCCTTCCCAGTTCATGAAAATGCTGTTGCATTTTGTATTGCTAATTTATTTTAGAAAACTCTTCATGTTAAAGCCAAATTTTAATTGTTTTTTTCAAGTAAGATTATATAGGGCTTTTTGTCAAATAACACGCTGAAGTCTAGATATATCACAACCACTGCCTTCCTTTCATCCATTAATTTTGTAACTCAGTCCAAAAGTAATCAAATGTCTTCTTTGAGTTTTGTTTATTAAATGCTGCTGATGATTGCTCATGGTTCTGTTACTCTGTATAGTTACAGATTCATTATTCTTAATACTGCTTCCATTATTTTATTAGAGGCTGATAAGGCTTTCAAGAAACAATTTGAAAGTTAATTCATGGAAGTGTTTGGGGAAGGACTAGAATTCAGCTACACACAGATCTAACTGTTGAAAAGCTGCCATAGCTTTCTATTTCCCTAAGCATAATATACAGGACCAGAAAAAAACAAGAGCAGACAAGGACTAGAGGTTATGTTATGACACTTATATTATTGATAATATAGTTGAGACATACACACAATGCACCATAAGTACTAGACAAATCCAGAAAGGTTTGACAGCCTCACAGAATAAAAGACTGATGATCCCACTGCCTGTGGCTTTGGCTAATTTTTATGTATTTCATAATCTTCCTATACAGCACAAAGATATCTTGTGGACTTCAGGGTCTCACACAATAGAAATTATAATAGGAAAGGTGTACTTAAAGCTCTTTTTTTGAAGTAATGCCAGCAAGGTGAGGGGAAAGGGTTAGAAAGAGGGGAATGTGAACCCCCAGAGCCTTGTGGCACAACGAGAGGAATTGGCACTTTACCTCCCAGAGCAGCCCACTGTGCCAACACTTGACAGCAAGGGGTACCATGACTGGATAAAAAAGAAGACTTTGACTCTCCCTGCCCCATCCCCACTGGGCCAGCTGCCCCCAGACCCTTTTGTTTTGCCCCTGTTAAAAATTCATATTAACATTTCTAAATGTTGCCAGCAGTGGCAGCAGTAATAACACCACCAGAGAGCTCTGTCAGCTGGCAGGACAACCTGCTGCCTGCTTTGGCTTGGACATTGTACCCTGGGAAGACTGCAGACCGACAATCAAACCTCTTTATGAGTGGATCGAATAACTGGCTCTATTTACAGCTGTTTATGCAGCATCCCAGAAGCCACCAGGTAAACACCTGAACCTAGGCAATCACCGACCTGTAAGTAGAGCCTTGCCATGTAATAAATACGCAGCTCAGTAAAAAGACAGACAATCTTGTAATAAGAGACTCTTGAATCAGTCTTGTTCTTCCAGTGTTTCCCCCCTTTCTCTAAAGCACTCTGTTAACAAAGTGAAATCTACATGTACAATGAAAGTTAATCTCCCCATTTCTTGGCAAGCCAGAGTCTCAAATGCAGTAGGGACTTTTTAATTAATATTTGCCTGTGAAAGACTAAGGAAATACAGCAGAAGCAAACTGTACATTGTCTAAGAATAATATAATTGCTTAGGCCCGCTTCTAAATATGGCTTTGATGTGACTTGCTGTACCTAGTGTGTTCAACTGAAAGTGTGCTCAGCTCAATAGCTCTGCACCAACAGGTATCTAAGGCCCTGGGCTCTGTTCCCGGCACCAGTAGTTCACCCCACCTCTGTGGAAAATCAGGTAATCTCTGTCCTTCACTATCTTCTTCTCTTAAGTGGGAAATACTTAGTGCTCTGAATGACTACACAATACCTCCTGTTCATGGCTCTACTGGTGTGTCTTGTTTCTAGCTCTGCTGTCCCACCAAACTCTACTTGTTGAAGGTCCAGAGTATGTGCACTAACCTAACTCTGAGTCCTAGCAGTGGGATGGCATCAATACCCTAGATCAGGGTCCCATAGGGACCCACTACTGCATTATCAGGCATGGCAAGTCAAAATCAAGGTTTGTGTGGTGGAGCTGTGGGCAAGACAAACTAGCTGTACTACACCTCCAAATCTAGTCACTCAGGCAGGGTAACATAAGGAGACACTTGAAAATGTGTTTGGCATAGATATTTGAGATGGAAAGATACTGAGGGTTATTCTGATAAAAATATACTTGGAACAAAATACATTTTTTAATCACAGCTATCCAACAATACAAACAAGGTAAAACAAACTGACATACTAAGAATAAAATCAGAATAAAAAATACAACAGAAATAACGATCACTGGATGGAAAGGGAACAGAGGCTTAGGCAATCATTATGGAACAGGAGTATTAGGATATTGGAATTCTCATGGAAAAGTTATTTATAATCTGCAAGTTCATATTCTACACGACCAAAGCTCTAGGAACTCCCCAAGGTGCCTCATCAGCCAAATACACTCCAATCGAAGCCAACAAATCTGCATTATAAGAGCAAAAGATTAGTGTTAACTGAATTATGCGAAGGGGTGAAGAACACGTATCAGAGAGCTCAAAAAAGCATGCAGAAATGCCCATGCAGTAACTCTATCCAAATTCTCTGTGTTGACTTAACAGGGCACAATCTCCCCACTTCCACTTCCACCTCACCTTACTGATGCCTGACTCTTAACTGACGGAAGGGGAAAAATACTCCAACTTAGAACCACAGTAAAATAGGCAAGGTCAGGATGTGCCTGATACTTATCACAGAAGCGATGACAACAAACACTAACTGGCCCTTTCTTGGTACATGCAACATAGAGGGTAAAGACCATACAGCCATAGACACTGATGTCTTCGTATTCTCCCAAGGACAGGGCTGAAAGGTTTGAGTGAATGGGGACAGCACTTATAGCGGGAAAACACTAAGTAAGAGCAGTAGCAAGAGCAGGATAAGAAAAGTTTCTGCCCTTGTCACTTCTCGGAGGAGGATGTCACACCAGGGCAAGATACGTTAGGTGCCTGTCAGTCGCTGCTGCCATGGCTGCTGTGCGGGGAGCAGCCAGCAGTGACTCCCAGGAGCTGGAAGCTGCACAGTGGAGAGCAGGCAGTGGGTTCAGAGGTGAGACACAGCCCCAAGGTGGGGAGCCAGCACCCCAAAAGGTAATTCACCTGTCTCTGGCTTCAGCTACCCTGTGTAGGAAGAGAGAACATCCTTCCAGTCTGTTCCTTTGACTAGTATGAGCTGCAACTAATTAGTCTTGGGAACAGACATTTTAGTAGGGCCTGTAGTGGTAGGACACAGCGTAATGGTTTTAAACTAAAGGAGTGTAGATTCAGACTAGATATAAGGGAGAAATTTTTTACAATGAGGGTGGTGAAACACTGGAACAGGTTGCCCAGAGAGGTGGTAGATGCCCCATCCCTGGAAACATTCAAGGTCAGATTGGACGGGGCTCTGAACAACCTGATCTAGATGAAGATGTCCCTGAGCATTGCAGGGAAGTTGGACTAGATGTTAAAGGTCCCTTACAATCCAAACTACTCTATGATTCTATGAAAAATAAACTGCCCTCAGGGTAAAGGCTCAATTTCACTTGAAAGCAGGGCTGCTATATCTTACTGAGAAACAGCCGAGCCTCTCCAGCAATACTGAGGTTAGCATGGACCCTGCATGCCACTGTTCCCATCACACACAGACTCAGCAGGGCACCTGATGGAGCTTTCACCCATTTCCATCACCCCTCTCCTGCTTCCCGGCACTATTTGCTTTCTCAGCACCAAAGCAAAACTTCTCTCAGGGTCTTCAGGCAGTGCTGCACTGCAAACACAAGTGGTGCCAGAGTCAGGAGAGGTCAAGAGCAGGACTAAAGGTGAACTTATCTCTTTGCCCAGGGCTGCAGTCCAAAGTCCAGGCTACCATCATCAGTGACATCTGCCAGACCTTGTACAAGCACAAGCCAGTCTCCAGGCCAGTTTGTAGGTAAGGTGCAGCATGGCCCAGTCTGCAAGCTGTGTTGCCCCTCCAGAGTCTGGGATACATGGCCTGCCAGTCCCATGGGGCAGTTCCTCATCCCAAAAGGGGGCTGAGCCCCCCATTTCTACCAGCATTGTGTCTGCCCCACTCATTACACAGAGGGAGAGATAACAGGGGAACAAAAATAACCCACCACTAACCACATCTGACATCCCGCGGTTGGATGTGTGACCACAGCATGGGGCATGAGAAGCATACCCTATCCTCTTCTTTTGTACTTACTACCCAAAAACCTAACACACTTACAGAGTAATTAATTTAGTTTCATGCAACATAAGACAGGAAAGTTATCACTGCTTCCATTTCACACATGGACAAGCTGAGGTTCGCTGTGGGCAGTCAGAACAGCCTGAAGCAAAATCAGAGCAACCAAGAACTGAACTGAAGGATCTGAATCTTGTGCCTTAACATTACCTTTCCTTTCTCAGCATGACCTCCTCCCAAGCTGAGATGCTACTTTTCCATATTCAAGGGTATTACTCTCCTCCCTGGAGAGACCTGAAGGCTGAGCTGGCTTCTCTCTTCTTTCTCTTTGCTTAGAGAAAAAAAACAAAAAACACATCCACAAACACACACCAAAGGCAGTCTTATTTAATCCCAGTGTAATTCTCACTGCTCTTTCTTAATCCTTTCACCTGTGAGATAATTGCCAGCATTCTGGGAAGAACTCAATACTAATCATAGACTTGCATAAAAAGAGACAAAGAACCAGATAAAACAGACTGAAGGCAATCACAAGGCCTGAATTAACCATGCACATACATCCATTCCAGACACCCTGCTGAACTAGCCTCTTTCACAACAGAAAAAAGGTCCACTAATGGGCCTGGAGGAGAAGGCCATGAAAAGCCATGTCAGTTAATGAAGGCTTTAGTCTTCTCCTGTGTGCATTGTGGAATGAGATGCCACAAACCCCAAAATAATCTACCAATAGTAATACCTAGCTGCCTAATACACAGAAACAAATAATCTTTAGGGATATCTTCCCACCACATTCTGTCCAGGAGACCAGTGTTCGTGGCAGACTCCTCTCCCATCACTTTATCTGGGACACTTCTTCCAGATAAGAGTACATACGCTTCTACTACCCTTCCCTCTGCTTCCCTTCCCATTCATTCCATTTGTCCCCTCTTTCCACTGCTGGTGCTGTACATCCATTCTTTTTCCTCATAACTGAAAAAAACATTTCCACTCATTGACTATTAAAGTACCCTCTTTCTTTTCCACTTGTCCTTAAAATACATTCCTTCAAGGAGAAACCCACATTGTCTCTGTGCACTCATATGTACTTTCCCAGAAAACCCCTCACACAGTACACTTAGGGCACCTCTGCATTATGGGTTTTTTCATTCTGTAGATTTTTGTCACAGAGAATATGTGTTGTCCCCTTTGTAAAATATGATTGCTATTTCTATGGTCATGTACATGTTTATCAACAGATAAATACAGTTTTAATCTTCTTAGAGAATTGCTTTAGCAAGTGGAATCTAATTGGGAGAGTCCTTGGTAGAACAAGCAAGTTATTTGGTGGTTTATAAGATAGATCGCACTGGTGCTTACAGAAACAGGAATGGACAAGAGAACTCTGGCATTTATTGCCTGTTCTCCTCCAGCTCTCTCCATCTCTCTGTGCTTCTGCTTATTCAACCATAAAACAAGGAAAACAAATAATTAACCTTCTTACTGGACGGATGTGAAGCTGAATGATAATGCTTTGTACTCATTGTGCACTGTTTTCAGGACACTCTGTAAGCGTCAATGCAGCAGCCTCCTTGTGCGGTGCTGAAGGGCTTTTGTCCCCACTCCACTGCCACAGAGACACAAAGGCCCCAACAATTTGCAGGGAAAGCCAGCTGCAGAGCAAAGAACACACCTCTCACTTCTGAGGCCTCTCCATTAAGCATGACACTATTTAGGAATGTACTCCAAGCATTTATAAGACACTTACCAGGACAAGAGGTTGGTGGGATGTCAACACGCTACATGCGCAGTGATGATGACAAACAATCATCACACAAAAAAGTATTTTTCAGAAGAATCACCAACAGATAGGGCTAGAAATAGCACAAGGAAGAAAAGCAACCACTCATAAGAGCGGAGGTCATAATTCAGCATCTCTTAAAACAAACTGCTGAGAAATCGCCAACTGGAAATCCCAGCAAATAGAGCTGTAACGAGCTCAAGGCCAGAAAGAAGGGAATCGGTGTCTATCCACTGAGCACATCAATACAAAAACTTGTAAAGAGGTTTCAAGCTCCCGAGTCAGTCAGATGGGAGAAGAGTCAGAGAGAAAGTGATTCCTGAAATAAATTTCTTTTTGGTTATTTTTGGGAAAGGAGACAAAAAAAGAGGGAGGTTGGTACATTGGAAAGCCGACAAAATTCATTATTCTCTATAAATTGCTTTGACATTGTATAGGCAGTGACCTTCACAGCACTACCAGTTTAATGGCATTTACTTCAGCGGTAGCTGATTTCACTATTAAGCAGGGATGCATAGCACAAGATTACACAACTAAATCACTCTTGTAAATATTTAATATCATTGCTTTTCTTTTTTTCCCTTTTAACAAATCACTATCAAAGGCAGAACACACAGTAGAAAACATATTTATTTATTCTGTCCTGGAAAAAGCTTAGTACTCATGCATTTTATCTATCTAGTTCTCCAAATGACTTTGACACTTGAAAGCCCTTGTGATCAAAACAGTCTGAAGGAAGGCAATTCTGCAACCATTTAAGAACTGATTTCATGCACGGATCAACATTTACCAAACTTGCCTGACGGAACAGCACAAAGTTTAACCCAGCAGATTGATAGCAAATACCTGAAGGAGAAAAGTAGTAAGAAAACTACCCTGGTTTAAATAGGAGTACCTTAGGAGACAAAAAGAAAGAAAATCAGAAATTAGCTCTCCACTCTTCTCTTCGCCCCATTAAATAAATAAATAATAATAAAAAGTATTTGGGAAATCAAAGGGAATTGGCACTAACAGAAAAACGTCATACTTTTGGCTGACAATACAATAAGCGCATCCACCACATAATACATTCATTCCATTACGGACATACAGTGCAGCATGGCAGGAAATTAAGTGTCCACAGATTTCTCTTAAAATACATCTGTTTTAAAGATGGAGTCAATAGATAGAACAAATAAAGTACAAGACTGTAGCAAAGAAAAATTACTAATGATGTCTCTAGTATCATATCTAGTAATATAGAATTGACTGAGAAATTGAAATGCTAAGCCTGGAATTGAGTACCTGAAGTATAGCAAGTCATTTTTAAAGAGAGCCTTACATTCTGATTTTTCCAACTTTAGGAAAAGAATTTTTCCATAATCTGGCACAAATGGTCTGTCACATCATGGCAAAAATGATAGTATGTTCAAACTGCAGATGATCAATGTCAGAAAGTGTTCTTTATGACAGTATTCCAGGAGACAAATAATGAAAGTTATGTGTCTTTTCAGCAATTTAACAACTCAGGAAAGATAAATCAGTGGATATTTAGGACCTGAACAAATTCTGGGGAAAAAAATAATTTGGTAAACTGAGGGATAAAAAAAGCAGATGTAGAGAGCAGCTTGCCCCAAATGCCTACAGACTTCATTGAGACTGTCTGCAGAGTAAGACTATCCAAAATAAATGTGTAGTTGAAAATGGTCAGATAAGTGTATTATTTGGATGATAGAGTTGGCCAGCCCTGCAAGGCACTGGTGCCTGAAACGTGTGTGCCCTCCGTCAGAGCTGGGAAATGCAAATGCACAGCAATGCTAGGTGCTGCCCTGGGTTTTATAAAAGCTTGCAACATCTTTAATGCAGAGCTAAGCGAGAGCCTGTAATCCCCGTGCTGCGATGCAGCAATGTGCTCTCCCCTCGCAGGACAAGCCAACAGCTATGCAAGATCCTTTTATCAACATTCACAGAGCTGGAAAATAACTGTTCACAGTTTGATTCCCAACATTACAGAGTGAACCAAGAATTGCTCAGAGAACTGGCAGCTGAATACACATGTAAAAGACAAAGGTTCTTCAGTGATATTTATTCTAGCCAAGTTTTAATATTTCAAGGCTTATAGCAACTAACTCTTTACATAATCAAATGTAATTGTCTGGTCCCAGCTGGTGATCAGCACATTCATCATCAACCTGGTCATTATTAATATACCAGTAATTAGGGGGAATAAAGGTGTGTGCTTTATAACGCTGGCTTAATACAATTCCACCGTACCTAATAAGACCACAGCTCCTTTTAAAATACAATTATTTTAACATTCAAATTATACATTTTTGTTACCACTACTAACAACTAACAATCACAGAGTCATGTCATTTTAAAACAAATACTGAAATGTTTTTTTAGAGTCTTCCATTAAAATTGGTCAATTAAAAGGAACCACGTTTTGCTTTAGAAATAATCTGACCCATAAGCAGTTCCTCAATCAAACTGTGATTTGAGAGAAAAGCTCGATTAAAATGCATGCAATTGACAGAATCAAATCGTAAACACTTACCTACATACACTACATACATTCTTCTTGCTCTACTGTAGGAGAGAAAGCGATATCTCAGGCACCACGGTGTGGTACTGTTTGGCAAATGCTACTGACTTTTTTAATGGTGACAACTGTGTACACAAATTCTCAAAGTACCAGTTCTGTTTAAAGCCTTTCCCCACAAAGCAGTGCTGGTAAAGGAGTGTTTCTATTAAATGCCTTGCAGTCTTTTACTTTAACAAGAGGACAACCAAGGCCATCATTTAGTGAGAATGGTGAGAATGATCCAGAATCCCTCAGGTTAGTGTTGGAACAGTCTCAGAGCCAGATTCTTCCCTGTACTATTTCTTTTACATCAGTGCATTCCCTCTGTTTTGGTATCAGTTATATCACAATAAAATCCTTGCACTGCAGTGAAGAATATGGCTCTTAATACCATTACATCAAACCTCTTGGTATATAAAGCATATCTAGTACAAGATCAACATCTCACAGAAAATCCTGCTAAAACAGAATCTGGGACTTTATCCTTGCAGGTACAGAACACATTCCCAGGTGCAAAAATACTTTTACTTTTTAAAGAGCTTCACTGGCTGTTTAGGGAACACAGCACCTTAAGCACAGCAACTTGCAGGATAGCTCATCTGTAGCATGAATTTCAAAACAAAAAGGCTTCCAAAACAAATGAATATGATACAACTTGTGAGTGCTGGATTCACACCTGATTCCCTGCTCTCTGCGGTGGCATTTTCTATTATCTTCCCTTATTTCATAGCCTGTCAGTAATGATCTCTATTTGGATATGTGCACTCAGAACTACCAAGGCTCTTGAAACAAATGTGGAAATGAAAGCCAGCATGAGAAGGAGCTCTAGCTCCATGAAAGAGGTGAGTATGGCCAAATAAATGAAAGGCAGTCGGTGTCACAGGAAGATCAGCAACTAGCAATGGTGCATTGCCAAAATCGGAATAAAAACCCAGAACACTGATGTGGGGGAAATCACACACCATTAGACATGACTTAATAACTGACACAGATGATACTGGGTGAGTTATATCAGACGATTTGAGAAAGCATGACCTTCTTCACAGTAATAGTTTTACAACCATTTGTATGGCATGTTATCCACTAATCTCTAGTCAAAATATTTACTATCTGGTAAAGCACTGCAAATAAGACTGCTGTCTCTAAGCGCTTACTCTTAATGCATAAGATCCAGCTTACACAGCACCTATTTTCTAAACAGTTCAATACCATAATGTTATCACTCTAGTCCACAAAAGGCCACAATAAGCCTCAAAACAGGAAACTCCCCTCTTTCACTGGGTTTCATATTTTTGCAGGGCTGCCTGATGTGTGTGACAGGGGTCTATTTCAGTTCCTGGTGACATTATCACCACTTTGCTGCATTACCATAAAGCCCAGGAAATAAGCTATTACCTACCATCACTCCTCCCAAATGTTATCACACAGAATCATGCATTCACAAAACAGCATTAACTGTGAGAATTAGAGTCCATTTAAACTGCAGCTGTTACTTCATTCCTAAATAGGTTCTTAGATCAAAACTTCTCCCTGACTGGTCTTATTACCAGATGTCTCTTTCAACTGGAAGAAGAAAAAGATCATTTTAAAAAATTGAATGTTTTACAGATAACACTGTTCCCTGTATTATGACAACCATGTAAGTAACATTAAAAGGAATAATTTTTCCAAAAATACAGCAGATGTTTTAGTTTTCAGAATTGTGAGTTGAAATTTTGCCTTAAAATCATCTCTGGCAACAGAAATGCACCTGTAATTTTCATTTTCTATTTCTAGTTTTTCTCATTTTCATAATCTCAAGCTTCAATTATTTAAGGGAAAGACATTCTGTTTCTTTTTAACAATAATACTAACTCTGCAGTAAGGGCTTACTTTTAAATACAAAACCTAAATCCTGGACTAATATACATGCTGGTGTTCCTTTCAGCTCTAAACCCATGCCCTAGAAAAACCCACAACCCTATATTCTGCTATTATCAAAGAAAACATGGCTTATTATGTTCCATTTCCGTCTCTGCTTCTTTGCCTCTTTGTTACTGTCCGTTGGAAGGACTCCAATCTGTGGGGAAAAAAACCTCAAATTTAAACTGAAAAACCTAAATGCCAGAAAAAGGCACAATGTCTCTTTAAGAGTCAACAGTAAATTAACTTGCCCGTAAGAGTGCAATAATTAGCAGTTAGTAGCTTATTAAAAGGATGGCAAAGGCCAAGCTGCCATCTGGGATCTCCAGTTTCTTGTGATTGTTATTATGTCAAGATGTGCAACTTGCATTAGCTTTCATGTCACTGTGCTTGCCCTTACTTTACATGTAAATTTTAATGAAAGATACAGCACTTTAAAAATCAGACGTCCATCAAAAGTGCTATTAGTCTGCCTTTTACAAAGCATATGGCCTGTTTTGCTACCTCTGCATCTCTACACACCACTGAATGCCTCAAATGAAGAAAACAGAGGAAGGAAAAAAAAAAGCCTTTCAATGATATCAATTAAATATTCTCTTTGGGCAGTGTAAAACCTGAGCCTCATTGAAAACAGAAGACTACAATACAGCGTATAGAGGACAATATTTTAGTTTGTGTTTACACGCAACACGACCACAATGCCTTTAACTCTAACAGGAATCATTCTTTGTAATAAAAATGAAAGCCAATGAAGAATCAGCTGTTTATTCACATTAGAAAGTCACAGTTTTTTAAATACGGCAAAAAGAAAGCATGTAAGAAAAAATAAATTACCTATAAACTACAAAATACTTAACACATTATTAAATATTTTATGCATACACATTATTTGTAAACACACATGCTCATATGCACAAACAAAAATAATTTACCAGAAACGTCCTATTTAATGTCTCGTTTGTCTGCCTTCATAAATATATTACGAAGAGGTGTAAAAAGAAGAATGTTTATAAGACATCTATTCCTTTTCATTAGCTGATACTCAACACTTATGTGTCTTTATTCACCAAAGTTTGGAAAATGTCATCACCTCTGGAATATAAAGAAATAAACACCTTGCAGAAATGTCCCCCAATATCTTACATTTGAAATTCATCAAATACCAGTCATCTGTAATTAGGCTTATAAGAATTACATTAAAATATTTGTTTCTTCTCAAAATAAAATATGAAACCAGCAGCAAAAATTTGCTTACAAAAAATGATTCCAGAAGAGTGACATCTACTTTCAAAGGCCCTTGATACTATCAAAGAGGTTTCACAGATTGGGAATTTGCTAACCATAAAAGGAAATGCTTTATTTTTTAAAGCATCATTAAGAGGAAAGTCAAAACTGAAAGTCACCATCTTTATAATAATGCAGGACTTTTTTCCCAACAAAAGGAAAACAAATCCAATACCACACACATTTTAAAAGTATTAAGGAAAGGACTGTCAGTGCAGAAACCAAAATCATACATTATTCACATTTAAAACCCCAATATTAAGATATTTTACAGGGCAAAGCAGAGCTTAAAAACCACTGCAAAGGCTGGTAAGATGAATGTAATGTTGTTTTTCCCCTTGTATAATTAGATATTTCTAGAGCACAAATAACTTAATTTGTTACTGATGTTTCCCTTCAACATTTGCATAAACTCTTGGCCACTCAGATGGACTTATTCACGTAGCTCTGAAATCCTAATGGTATTACTAGGGAAGAACGACTCGAAATTATTTTCCACATCAGTAAGGTCCAGTCATTTCTTTCTATCCGAGTCCACAAATGCTATTTCATTTTTTCTGTGCCATTACCTCCTGGTCAATATTATTGAACAATTCAAAGAAATAACAACCTCACACTGCTCACTGAGAGTAATCCTGAACATTACAAGACTTAAAAGACCTACTTGGGTTAAGAGCAGTTAGGGCCAAGGGAGATAATCTGATCTCGCAATGCTGAGAACTACACGGGGAATGTGCCAGTAGACTTTGGTCTACACGACACGCTTTAAAAATGCCCCACCCATGAAATATGTGAACGGTCTTTCATTTCTCTCTGAGAATGGAGAAAAAATCTGCTTCATGTTGAAAATGCGTGTGCAGCTGTGCAGTTTTTCATACTGAGCACAGCTACTGATGGAGGGAAGGAGCCCAGTGCCTTAGAGGAGAAGCAGCAGTCTACAGACCGCACAGGTGCTACGGAGGTGTCCTGTGCACACCTCGAAACCAGCCACACCTCACTGTCATTCCGTGTGTCAGAGGGGACGTTTGGGACTTTTCAGTTCTTTGGGTGAATCTTGGCCACTAAATTTAATGTGAATTTTGCTGTTGTCTTCAAGAAGACACAGGACTTCATTCACTGAAAATAGCAGAGTCCCACCAGGAATACAGCCAATTTCCTCTGGAGGCATGAACTTCGGTAGAAGCCAGACCCAAAACAAGTGACGGTAAAACAAAACCCACTACACATACAAGAGAATGGTGAAAGGTAGCAATAAGGAAATTATCATTTCCTTAACAAAGGCTGTCAAGAGAACAAATGATATGTAAGAACGTGACTACACATTAACTCCAGTTCAATAGCAAATTAGAGTTGGATATTTATGATCTCCTTTGGTATCATTTACTTGTGGGGAAGTGTTAGGGAAATAAACTCAATATAATTGTTCCTTAATTGTCAATTCCACTCCAGAAGAGAAGTCGTATTCAACGATTCATGCCAAACTAAATAAAAGTCCTCCCTTCTCATCATACATTTACCTCATCTCCATGACCAGTTGCATACACCTAATAAAACCACAAACAATGCATATATACTCAGTTCAGGTTAAAATGCAAGTGGTACTCAGGTGCTTTTCTGTATCTCAACTACTCCAGCCACTACCCCAAAACATCTATACATCATCTTCTTCAGCTTTCCAGGAACTTAAAAAAAAAAAAAATGTCCTGAACTTTTTAAAAAGGATAGATGCAGAAGAAGCCTATTTACTACAGTGGAAGCAACTAATGAAAGACTTGTTTCAGACAATGAATGCAAGGTCACAGACTGCTATACGTTGTGAAGAGGTTTTATGAAATCAAATACATCATATCCTCTGGCTACATATGTGCCATGAGACAGAGTGGCTGACAGTTTTTACTACAAACTACAAGAATGCCAAAAAATATGAACCTTCCAGGTACAATCACTAAGGCATCTGGTACCACCTTCTCTGTGAGCAGAAGGCCATGTGTGGGTTCAAAATTACACTGCCTGAGCCCTCTGAAGGTAATATCATTTTTCATACAGAATGACGGTTCTCTGATGAAGTCACTTGCTATAACTAGAGCTAAAAACTACACATAGTTGGGAAGTGAAACAATATTTTCACTCAATGACACAATAAATTAAGTTTCAGTGCATATGAATTAATTGTGTACCATATATTATAATCCTCATTCCTACAGGCTCAACTGGGAGTTTTGCTTCAGAAAAAGACTTTCAGTTTAGTCCTGCACAGACTGGCCTGCAGCACAAATGACACCTGGGAAAAGAAGGGAGCAACATGAGCTAACATCACGCCATACAAGACTCACCCTGATCTACACTGACCCCTAAAACACACTAAGCCATACATCAGCTAACTCAATTACTGGCAGCTGTGTTGAGGCACAGTAACATTTTGTATTCTCACATTTTTTACAGTGTATATATGTGATTATTATGTTCTGATGTTCACCTCTTGCTAAGAAGATAGCTCTGAGCACAGCTTATGTATTATCCTCCACCGCCCAACTCTGGATAGAATAGAAAAGCTATGAAATTAATTATTGGAATATTCTTTTAACCTCAAAACAGAACAAATAATATTGATTACATGATGCACTCTATCACAGAGAATCCAACAATACAACCTTGTTAGAAGAAGGAAGGGCATCAGAAAGAGGAATCATACAAAGAGAGTGCTTAATATGCCATTGTGCTCCCCAGAATTCAGGTTTTACAGGAGGAGTGATCACTGGGCAGAGACTGCGTGGGCCTCAAAGGAAAGTTATTACAAACAAATCTTCTGAGCTCTCATATCCTCCCAAATTCATAGTAGTACAATTAGTCACTTCATCCCCCAATGTCTTATTGGCACGGACACACCCAACATCCTCCAGTGTGTTCAAATCATGCTGATCAATAGATCAGATTCTTCAGCAGTGTATTTGTTGAAAAGGAGTAAGCCTCAGCATAATAAAACATTTTAATCTCTCTCTCTCATTGGAAAAGAGGACAAAGAAATGGATTTTCCTCGAGCAGTGCTTATAATTTATCAATTAATCTTCACCCTTCCCTCCATTCCAACTGGAGACGTACAGCAGTTTTGCAGCATTTTGCCTTTTTGACAGTTTTGATTGGGGATGGATGACTGCCTTCTGCCTGCTAAAGATAGGTGTGAACTGTGCTCTACTGAGCTGCAAAGGAAATGGACCTCACTGTTTAGCAGTGCTGATCACTTCTGTTTCCTCTGCAGTTTTTTGCAACTCAATTTCTCTTTCAAAAATCTCTTTCCACTAACAGAGAGGATGGGAAGCAGAGCTAGGGGGAGAAACAAAAGCTCAAAAGACCTCCATCATTGAAGGGTCCTGTTTCCACCAACACCAGTGCCAAAATCCCCAGGACTGGCATCACTCCAGTGCAAGAGAGTCAAGCAGCACCAGCTCACTGGCCTCTGGCTCTGTCTTTGACTGAACTGATGGTTCCTTTGCACCCCAGCGTCACCAGCTACGGACAGCCTGACACTGTGCAGCCCATACTTAGTGTGAACAGGGAAAAAATAACATCTGTTAAGAAGGCCTCAAAGCATTCATCTTAATAAATATTTCTTCTATAATTCAATACAAAACAAAGGATTGTTACAAGACTTTTAAAAGTAAAGGCATTAAGTTCCAATATGAACCACACTCATAAAAATACAATTTGTCCATTGACAAACAAATATTTTACAAGCAATAAAGTCTTAGAAAGAATGCAATCTCTACCTTTACTTCTACCTACAGACAGGAAGGTGTGCGTCCAGTTAAGAGGAGGAACAAGGGAGATGTCCGTCATGGAGGAGGCAAAAGAGAAAAGAAGGAGGAAGCATAAAAAGCTGAAAATTATGTCACTGGCCATACTTAGAAAAACAAGAAAATGAGTGTGTTTATGTAGCAGCCAAACCCACAAAACATGTCAAGCGAAAAACAAAAGACACACCACAACTAAAGCACAAAGCAAGGCTTAAACAACTGACAGCACAACCAGCAACTGCCTGGTTAAGCCCTTTGGCTTTAATTTGATTTTCTACTGAGAAATGCAAACCCCTCATGCAATAGCATGCCATCGATATGCCTCATTCCACGTCAAATTCAAAACAGCAAGGAAAACAACAGAGTAGGAAAGAAAAAAATAAATCTCATGGTAATATATTTGCTAAACACATTTCACCTACCAGAGCTAATGTATTTGTATATAATGTTGACATTGCATATTTACTCACACATATACATTTACATATTTTATATCCATAATATTTTTATAGAGAGTAAATATTTATCAGAAGGGAATATCCATGAGTCGGTTGGCAAGAAAAGAGAAGCCACTGTTCCCTGATGCATCATGGATAAATAAGGGTGGCTAAAGTTGCCAGAAGCCAATAGTTTTCACATTTTTTTGCCAGGCAAGGGAGTATAGAAATGGCTGATGACAACCATACAGGCCTGAAAAGGTCATACAAGTCTTCATTAGCCAGCTGGGTTGCAACTTGTGATTTAAATGGCCAAGTGCATCTGTTTATATAATCCAGTCCTAAATCACAGACTGTTACAAAGGTATGTTCAGTGTCACTGAGACTGCAAGTGGCCATGAAAGTTCACTGTCCTGATCACTCGCAACATGCCATCATCCTTCCTTTGCCAATGGCTTGACATGCTCAGCTGCATCCTGAGCAACTAGGACATACTGAAGGGACCTGTCTGCTGGATGCTCCTTCAACAAGCATGACCTCTGAGCCACGAGCCCAGCTGAACAATAAGTGGGGATAGAGAAGGAGCTCAATGCTTCCCAGAGCTTAGCCAGGTGCTCCACATTCCAAATATCATGGTCTTGACATGCACTCATAAAAAGGCCTGTCTTCCTACTTTTCCCACCACACAGGGATGCTAAGCAGTACAGAAACTGAAGAGTGAACCCCAACTTTACTTCTGATTGTTTCCTAAGCTCTCATGACCTCAGAGCAGACATCTGCCTTGAACTACAGCATAAAAACTGATTATGTCCTAAGCCTCTCTACATTTCACTGAGATACATAGAAAATATGTCTCTTTTATTCAAGTACCTAATTACTCTTGAGCCTTCACAGGCACTACATTCTATCTTACTAACTCTTTGGACTCTCTAACCTCAGATACGTGTTCACTTAATGGCAAAAACGCTATTGTGTACATCTAGTCTAGAAAAGCCTCATCAGGCTTTAGAGTCAGAACTCATGTTTTCTCCTTGTCCTGGTTTTGGCTGGGATAGAGTTAATTTTCTTTCTAGTAGCTGGTATAGTGTTATGTTTTGGATTTAGCATGAGAATAATGTTGA
>JAVJGG010000032.1:1671090-1685178 GCA_035590195.1 Aviceda cuculoides
GTCAGCAAGTGGTCATCAATTGCATTGTGCATCACTTGTTTTGTATATTCCAATCCTTTTATTATTATTATTATCATTATTACTTTCTTCCTTCCTTTCCTATTAAACGGTCTTTATCTCAACCCACGAGTTTTACTTTATTTTTCTTGATTCTCTCCCCCATCCCACAGGGTGGGGGGCAGTGAGTGCGCGGCTGCATGGTGCTTAGTTGCTGGCTGGGGTTAAACAATGACGCTCACTGTAGACAAACAGTTGGTGTGGCCTTCCTAGTGTACCTAGTGCACACATCTTGCATTAAGTCTTCAACATTTTCACTCCTGCATTCACAAGACTAGAATGCATTACCAGTGCTGCTAACTCCTCCCTGTGTACCCATGTCAGCAAGACGCTAACACTGTCAGAGGAAAACAGAATCACCCCTCTTCTCGCCTCGCCTCTCCTCACTAGCTTCTTGCTCCACGCCCCCATAGTGCAAAATGGGACTAATGCTCCCATCGTGTCACAGCCAATAGATCTGTAACACAATCCAGGCTAAGATATTAAAATGTAACTCTGATACAGGCCTAGATCCCATTTGTAGCCCAACCTGGGATTAGCCCTGTTCTTTTTCTAAACCATTTTGCTCTGTGCATATTTGAATATTTTAAATTGCAGACACAGGACTTACAGGCCATTATATGCAATTTTCCTCAGGATTCATAATGAGTTAGGATCATGCCATGAGGGCTATTAACATATTTTTTGTAATAATTGCACTCTTAAAGACCAACATTGAGGTCTACATTTACCGGGCAGAAGTGGGAGTCATTACAGCTGGCACAACAAGAAAGAAATAGCAAGATAAAATAGTTGATGGGCTGCATGGAAGGGGGAAGCATACCGCTATACTATCCATGGAATCATTTCATGCTCCCTCCTGAGCACCTGAGTCCCAGGCTGACAAGTAGCCATGGCTCATGGGACACAGACAAAAATGCAAATGGCTTGACTGGCACCCAGTAGGCTTAGTTGCTTTTGTCATGCAAAGCTCAGCTCAGAAAAGCAGCAGGGGCAAAGCTCTTTCATGATCAGTGACTGAAACAAAGAGAAAGTTGAAGGACTTACCTTGTTCACCCATCATCAGGTGTGAGAGGCCTTTGAGAGAGAGAGAGAAAGAGAAAGAGAGAGGGAGTAAGAAAAAAAGAACAAAACAGAAAAAGAAGCAGCAATATCCATGCACACTGGTCCAATACCTCTCAGGATTGGAGCTCACATACTTGAACCAGACCAAGTATGGGTGTAGCACACAGGGCACACACATATGCAGGCACTGCTTTCCACACTAAGCAGGAAAGCATCTGTCACAGGTAGAAAAAACCTGCTGGTAGTTGCAGAACTGTGTTTGAGGTTCATCATACCTCTTGGGGAGGGACTCCGGAGGCACTGCACACCAGTATCGCTAAATGGGGCTAGGGAAGCCAAGATCTGCAGTGGGACTCTGCAGGGAGCATTCACTCCTCTGGTGAGCTATAGAAATAACTTCTCCTCAGCTAAAGGTTTGAAATTCAAGGCTGCAGTGGTCAGTGAAAGGGAGGCCATGATCCCACCACATCTGCTTCAGACAAAATATCCGGGCCAAATGCACGCACACACACACAAAGCTATCCTCATTCCTGAATGTGGTGGCTTCAATCTGTATTTTTAGGAGTCAATCAACACCGCTCACACTTATTAATTATACACCAGTACACCAGACCTGGCAAAGACTAAAAAATTTACCTGTAACCTATTTTTAATACTACTCCATTTCCTTTCTGGGAAGAACTGGAGATTAAAACTTCTGAGGGCAGTGTGTTACTTTATGGCTCTATAGCTAAAGCTACTCTTTGGTTTCATAATTCAAGGTAAAGCCAGAAAGCAGCACAGCTCCCCTCAGCAGTGACAGTCACTGTCAGCTCTATAGATAAGGCTGTGGTGGTCACCTGGGCTGCTCCAGTCTCTGTCCAATAACTCTTTCTGGCATAAACCTTGTTTGTTTCAATTAAAATCCATTTCTAGCCCAATTTTTCAACTATGTTTACTGTACAACTGTATTCATACAAATGTTGTTTAAATACTATTGTATATATATATTCATGCCCAATCCATTAAGCATCAATTGCCCCATTTGTTAATTTTGTGACACATAAGATCACAGAACTAACATAAAAAAACCCAAGTCCTACCCACTCAAGCCATGAGTGACCCCTTTCGTACTTGGTTCCCTGACTTTCTTCCCTTAGCTTGATTCCTTCTCCACATCTCCTACCTCTCACAGCACTTAGTATGGCAGGGATTTTGATACATGCATACACACCCCACTCACACACCCTAACTTAAGTGAGTTTATTAATCAAACAGGGCTGTGACTTTTTTAATTTCACAGAGAGTGAGAGGTCAAATGAATTTATTGGAATAAGAATTTTCACAAAGCAGCATGCTGTTTGAATTTGTTTATTTCTCTCACTTTTATATTCTTCCTCTGCATCTGCTGGAGAAATCTAAAATCCAGATCATCCCAAGAATATGTTCACCCACAGAGAACTCCAAGCCAGATAAGGGGATTAATAATTGTACAGTCTAAGGAATGCAAATATCTTAATGTTCTTGAAGATTATTGTGGATTTAGAAAAATAATCAGAAACACAACATAGGTTTAGATTTTTTTTAGGTTTTTTAGCTATAAATAAACATAGCAGATTTGAGACTGTAGGATGTATTTCTGGTCTAAATTACAAGATATAATTTCACTGAATTGGTTTGCTCTGCTAGTAGAGTGGGTTGAATTTGTGTCTCTACTTATGGCCACCGACCCCATCATTCTTGATAGGCAAATCTTAGGTCTGTCCAAATGGGCAGTTGAAAGTCACTGTAAAAGGCACTGTAAAAGTCAAGAAGACAAAAGTATAATCATTAGGACCTACAAAACACAGAGACCCTGTAGCAATGGTGAAAAAGGAGAAAGGGCAAGAAGGTGGCAGTATGACACGCAGCTGAAGCTGGCCGAACAGGGCGGGGACATCAGACCCAGAGCAGAGATAGAGGGCCCAAGCCCTCAGGCCTTGTGCACGGCGGGGAAGGAAAGCCGTGGCGAAGAGGCACAGCACCAACAGGTGCAGCTGCTGGGGATGGCAGGGGCCTTGTCCACTTGGGGAGGTGGGACACTGTCAAAGAGAAACCTCCAGAGAGGTTTCAAAACAAGAGCCTGCATTAAACACTCTGAATCACACTGCAAGACGACCCCTTCTCTCTCCAGCAGCCACAGAGGAACTACCAAAATCTCAGAGTCAGGAATGTCAACACCTCTTTCGTCCGTATTCCCGGAAGGCCAATGCTGTGCGCCCTGTCTGTCAGGCGCGTCAGCCGGCTGCGGCCCAGAGCCCTGTGCCTGCAGTCCAGGAGTGAGAACACCCCCCAGATGTACCCGCCGTTCTGGCCCCCGGGTTGGCCTTGGTTCAAACGCCTGCGAAGGAGAGTCTCCCTAAGAAATGTTCTGACTCTTTCTGCTTCTTGACAAATTTGAAATACAACAGCAGCTGTGGTATTGTATGTACCTCTTGATCTTCTAGTCCCAAATGAACAACGGAAGTAGGGAGATTAGTGAAAAATAATGTCCCTCCCCCACCCCGCTACTTCTTCCTTTTTAAAACAGGAAGAAAAAGGAGGGTGGACTTAGAGATATAGCAGAAAAACAATATTATCTCTTAAGTTGTCCGTCAACACAGATCATTATTTTAACAAAGAGAACACCAACAGAATTCCAGATTCATTATTAGATAGAATAATATAAATAATGAAATAACATATCAGCTTTTCTCATCTGAAAATTTTCCTCCCTTGCAATTTAAAGTAGGAGTGAAAATTAGTGTATTTATCTCCAACAAAATGTCATTAACAACCAAAACCTTCAACCATTGAGATCTAAAATATGTGACATTTGCAGCATGTGTAACAAAGGCCCCAAATTAGTCACAGTAAAATCAACATGGAAAACCTGAACTGACATCATTGTCTCACCTTTACATCAGTTTCAAGACATGACAAGACACTAAAACAATTCTCAAATGATAAAAGTCAAAGTCATCTCAGGGTGGCATGGGGTAGCACTTGCTATTGGACAACAACAAACTAATAGGGCATCCAACAAACCAATGCAAGAGGTGTGGGAATTGTTCAGACCTGCAAACTAGACCAGATTTTGTCAGAACAGTGGGGACACCTACCACCATGCTATTTGGGCATCAACCATAAAGGCCAGCAAAGCTTTCAGCAGGATGCTAAATGAACTCATTAGGCCCCAAAGCACGTTATCCACATACACAACCATTGTTTGTGCCAACAGCAATCCCATTCCAGGGGAATCCTGTAAGAAAATCTGAGTTTCCACCTAAATCTGGGTGAAACATGCTTTCCATTTCATCTTAGATTTGTTCAACAAGAAACCCTGCTTAAAGCCTCAGGGCTCCAAACCCAGCCAGTGTAAAAATGGGAAAAGGTTGACACAAACCTGCATGAGCCACAAGGGTCAAGGGGTTGTGAGCTTTTTCTAAACCAGTCTAGTCATTCTTATAATAACCTACTGGCTGGGCACAACCGCAGCCCAATAAAAATAGTGACTAGCAAGTACTCTGGGAAAGGTTTAGGAAAACCTCTTATCTGCCTGCAAAGAAATTTTATGTCAAAGTCAGGAATCTGGTGACTTGCTATTCCTGAACTTCAAACATGAGTGACAGTAAGGACAAGCACGTGGCTCCGGAAGAAGACTTTCAATGGGTTTCTTAGATAATTATAAGCATCTGCTTGTGCTAAGCCTTTGGAACCCAAGCTTCTTCAGAGTTTCATCAGTAATGTGAAGAGAAAGTGGCCTGCTTCTTCAGACAATTGGTTTGTTATTAAAATAATATGTCCATTGCTGAGGGCAGACAGACTTATAAACTCTGCTGTCTGGCCATGATTTATGCCTGCCACAACTGACTCTTCCTATTTAGGTCTGGGAGGTTTTTTGGTATTTCTTTAACCTACTACCAAATCAGTATTATTTTCTTAAAGGTTAATATTAATCTTCCTTGATCTCAAAGTAACATTTCAAAGAACTTAATTAAAAAAAAAAAATTGTGAACCATCTGCTTTCTATATCAAAATAGTAAAATTAAGTGCCTCTAATTGTACAAAGTATCAAGGGCCAACACTGGATTCTTATGAAGTCAGAAGGACATTTTTAAAAGTACCTTCAGAGTACAATGATATGAAAAAGCAATGTAGTTAAACAGCAGTCCTCATCTTTAAGGATTTACTAGGGACAATTTTCAGGGTGGAGGAGAAAATGAAGGAAATCTTGGAGGCAGTTTGAACCTTGCCCCCACTGTCCCCACCCCCAGCACCACATTTGGGTACTTAGCACTTAAAGTGGAAAAATAAAGCCACAAAAACTAAGAAGGTGGGGAGAGCACAAAACGCAGCTCAGAGTGACAACTGATTGCAGCAACGAAGGAAGATGGACTCCATCTAGTTAATTATAGCTTGTCCCATGTTACTGGGCCCATGCTCGGGGGCGGGGGCGGGGTGTGTGCACGTGTGTAGGGGTGTGCGTGCGCTGCTGAATTGCTCTGTTAAGGCAGGCAGCCTCAGTATTTCCCGTTTAATGATGCTGCCAGATGATTAGCCCAAAAGCTCTTAATGAATAGGAAGAGAGACTGCCAGGCTGCAGCAGCAGCCCAGCTCTCCCCAGGGGCAGGCTTGCCCACAGAGGATCCTTCCCTGGATATCAGGCTTCATGACCCTTTCAAACAATAACAGGGCCAGCTGCAGTGTATGTCTGAGGCAGGGCATCGTGCCCTCTGGTCCAGGATATACATGCAAATCCTTTACAGCAGAGCTGAAGAAAGAAATCATGAAAACCAGGGATTCTTCCAAAAACAAAATGACATCTACTATAGAGAAGAGCACTCTGATGAGTGATGGAGTCTGTTGTTTACACATCCTTTCCTAATTTCCTAAAACCACTCATTCCTTAAAAAATATGCTGTTTTTCTCCTCTCAGCCTCCTACCCAGCTCCATCAGCAGTTCCCTTTTCTAGTTAGGCAGGAGAGCTGACAAGTCCCTTGTCTCCCATGTGGTCCCTCTTAAAACAGGCACCTTGAGGTTTTCTAAAATCCAAAGACCAAGGAAGACTCCCTAAGAGTCCCCATGTACCAAAAAGAGGGCATTCCAGCAGGGCCAAAGGATGGGACTCAGAGGAAGAAGCAAAACCCTTGTCTTGGGAGATGTGAAGAACGGATGAAGAGGAAAAACCATTCTGAGGCCTAGTTCAGACCTTTTAGTTCCTAGAGAGGTCAGCTTTGCCAAGACAATGACCTGATTCCTTGGCTGCTGGCATACACGGTGCCTGTTTTTTCTAACTGGGCAAAGCAATAGCACAGGCTGGGGAGCAGTCATTTTTGTTCGAGTCAACCATGATGCACAACAGCCAAGGGGCTCCTCGCAGGCCCCAGCAGTGAGGCCAGCCGGGAGTGCAGTTCTGTTATTGTAGCTGGAGGCCCACTTCCAATCCAATTACACACAACAGCTGTGCTAGCTCCTCTTTTCCATCCCCTTTGCTTCCTCTGCTATGTAATTCCAGGATAGGTTTTCTCATGATTGGGGGCAGTGAGTCAGGGAGAGTGGCACCTACTCTGAGCGATCAAAGGAATAAGAGCATGAGGTAGAAGCCAAAGAGAAAGTCATTTACCCCAACATCTATGGGCAGAAATAGTGACCAAACCATACTATCTCCTTTCTCCCATGGCAGAAACAGTATTCTGACATTGCATGTGGCTTATTCCTAGAAGTATTCACAAAGGGAGGGCTACAAACATGGTGGCGTTTGAAAGCATGAAAATAAACATGAAAGTGTTCACAAAGATGGCCACACACACAAGAGAACATGTACAGGTATCAAGACTGAGGGTGAATGCACTTTATGGCTGACCCATAAGAAGATGTGTATCACTACAAATCAGAGCACCTGATCAAGTAGGTGCACAGTTGGGAAAAGAACTGTTAGGCACAGAATAGAATTCTTCAGCTTGAAAAAGACATCTCTGACAATATATATGAAAGAGGTAAAATCCCAAATAATACAGAGAAAGTGAACAGGGAATTTTTTTTTTTCCCTATTTGTTGGAACATGAGTAGGTGTCACTGAATGAAATTCTCAAGGAACAGGTGTAAAAACAAGTGAAATAAAGTACTTTCCACATTTGAATGATTAAAAATGGATTTAAAAATTTATTAAAAAATCCTTATTATCACAGGATACTGTGCAGTTAAAAAATATAAGTGGATTGTGAAAACTTAAACTGGACACGTCCAGAGAAAATATGTCCATCAATGACTGTATGACACCACGATCTGGATGCAGTATCAGGTCAGAAAGTCCTTAAAAACAGTGACTACCAGAAACCACAAAGGTATATCAGGACAAGACCAATACTAATGTAGTTTCTTAAACTTCTTCCAAAGCATCTACTTTCATAAAGAGATGCTTCTGGGCTAGATGAATTCTTGCTCTGACCACAGTGATCACTACTGCCACATTGTTGCAAATGGGTGCACATGGAGCTGAAAAACATTAACATTTCAGATGAGATTTCAGGGGCAGTGCCTGTGCAAGGGGTATTTAAGAATGAAAACAATAGTGGCACCTATGAAGAAGAACATACACCTGTACAAACTGGTTTCAAACACACGCTTGAGTGGCACTGAAGATATGGCATGAGTGGATTCTTACTCTGACCTAGAAACTTCTGCAAACAGGAAACTACAAATGGGCTGAAACACAATTCACACATTCTCATGCCCAAAAAGTAGAGTTCAGCTTCAAGGAAGCAGAAGCCAGCATACAGGTAGTGCTTAAATGACCCTATGACACGGAGTTAGGGAGACAGACTAAAACAGCAGTGCTGAGATGAAGAAGGCAAAGAAGCATTAAAAGATGGAGTTTGAAATATTAAAGACCTGGATCAAAAAAGAGCTAGTATGCTTGTGCCTTCCAGGATCTCTGGATCCTTATGAAAGAGTTGTTCAGGCAAAAAAGGACTAATTTTTCCTCAGGGCCCCAACTAACTAGGTCATTTCTATTGGGTTGTGTCCATTCAGTTACATGCAAACTCTAGTCAGCAGTAAAATCATAACAGCAAAATGCCTAGAACTTCATCTCTTAGCCTCCTCTCCATGAACATCTGAAGATCTCTCCTACAACGGGGATAAGCGTGGCATGAATAAGAAAAGCACTATTTCAACTTCAGCACTCCCCGGGTATCAGTACCAGTCACCATAATATCAAGGATCCATATCTAGTTCTTTCTCTTGCATATATTCTTCTGCTAAAAAAAAACTTAAGTGAGACAGAAGAATATCACTTGCTTCTTGATCTACTGGTCTTTTCCCAACAGTTTGTCTTTCAGAACCTAGACCACTGGCAAAGAGTAGAAGGTGCAAAGAAAGGGGCAGATACTGTGCAGAGGTGACGGAGGCATCCATTCTGGTCTGTGCTGCACACCACTCCCCCGCCAAGGCACTCAACCTCTGTAATAAGGGTCTTAACCTCCATAATGTTCAGCCCAACGTCATTAAGCACATTGTGAAGGTGAGGTGAGGCTGTAGCTATAACCCAAAAGGGAAAACTGAAGTTCTGAAAGATAAGTTATTTCTCCTCTACACGACACAGTGAGTCAGTGACCCAGCTGAGTACAGATAGCAACAGTCCCAACTCCAGGGTTCTGCTCTAAATGCTTGACTTTGCTGCTTACAATGTGGTGGTGTTATTTTGTGACCAAGGACATAATATTTGCAGGGCAGCTGAGCTAACATCTGACAAACTCCTTTCATTTGTGCAATAAGCCAGACAGGATATTCGGTTGGCTCTTAAAAGGAGTACAGCACACCAGCCCCTGTTGCCAGAGTACCCCTTCTTCACAAGCAGAGATTTCGCAGCCAGGGAAGGTTCATACTATACATTTCTGATTACTTTGAACAAGACCAACTTCTTTGCACCTTGCAAGAACTGCACCCAGTAGGGCCCTGTGGTCCCCATTTCTGCCAGCCCCAGCCTATTCACAGCTACCTTCTCTTACTGGGGAGTTAGTTCTAACCAGTCTGTTCAACAGTAAAAAAATAATCAGTTAATCAAGGGGCTCTTTACAGCCCTATCTGCTACCTGTGGGAAAATAGTTACCACTAGCTCATAAAATCCCTAATTTGTCTTGCAAACAGTGCATGGTTAAAGTAACCATTTTGACAGGGGCGTGGGGCTCTGTCCTCAATGCAGATAGCTGGATGGCCAAATAGGAAGAAAGCGTCTGCACAGCCGGGCAGAGGGGAAGCGCTCACCCAAACCCTCCTGGTGGTCTACGTTGCTGCCCAGTCACGCAGCAATGCCAGTGTCTTCCACAGGAGAGAGAGCTGAGCAGAGGGATTAGACTGTGTAGGGGTAAACAGTTACGGAGTCCAGTAAGGAGGTGAGGGTAATTGTCAGACTGAAAACATACAGATGAGTGTGAGAGCACATGGAAATGAACATTTACATGTGACTAGAAATCCATGTGAGAAAGCACACAGCAGTCCTGAGAGCAAGACCACATGTGTATGAGTGATGGAATAACAAAAAGTGCACATCCCAAGCATATAAATTATGAGAATAGGAGGGCAGTGGGGCAGAAGAGCCCATTCAGAGAGCAGAAGGATGAACCACTCCAGGGTGCCCACTGTAACAGCACCATGATCCTGTACTGGTTGTGCTACACCTCTGCTTGGGCCCCTACTAGTCATGCGGTCATCTCCTGCACACCGTGCAGGCCTTGCAGATGGCCCTGATATTGTTCGAGGCAACACTCATTTATGGCATAATATCATGAGTCCTACTAGTAGAGCATAGCAAGGCCCAGCATTCCCAATTCAACCATCCTCCTCTGCCACAGACACCACCAGCTTCAGGACGTGGTGGAGAGACTCGAGACCCCGAGCCCTTGGTGCATGTCCTGTCGGATCCTGCCCAGATGAGAAGAGACAGGAGTTCCTGAACACCTCAGACTGGAGCAGAGAAGGTATGTGTTCAGCCCCGTGGGTCACTGAAAAGATTCAATGTCACGGCTGACAGAGCCTTGCTTTCCAAGGCATGCCAGACAACATTTGCCATTCAGCCACCTCCATCTCCATTGTTGCCAGCTGAGATGCACACAGAATGCAGGGGACCTCAGCAGAACAAAAAGGGGGCTGACGAGAGAAGCCAAAAGCCTAAATATGCAGGGAAATTACCCAAGTGGCTGGCCCTCACTGCGTCTCTCCAAAGTGTTTCACAAAATCTGATTATCCAAGTGTAGAAAAGAAGCAAATTGAACTGAGAACTCATTCCAGGTCCAGGTCAGGTTTAGCAAGAATTATGCAGAACGCTGAGTAGGAAAAGAGTCTTGATGTTCCCATCATCCCACTCCAGCCAGGGCAGTGCCAGCTGCTCCCCTGGGCTCTCACTTTTATTTCACATAATGATAAACCAGGAGGAGCTGCCTGAGCATGAGGTAAAAATTAGTTTCTTAAGCTGCAGTTGCAACAGGATGTGGACTACAGCATAAGGTGGTCTAGTTTGATTAACCCTTGTAGCTGAAGTTGGGGGACTCAGATCCTTTCAGCAATGAGGGAGCAATCTGGGAAGGGAGGTTTGGAGTTCTCTGTGGTAAAATACTTCCTTGGGGAAGAAGTCCTCAAATAAACAAGCACATAAAGCACACATTCTTTCTTCTTTTTAAATTAATCATTTGTGCCCTGACAGGAATTAAAGTTTCATTACCTAAATAAGATCACACATTCACATTCGGACAGAAAGACACCCACTGGTTTTTAAAACCTAAAATAAAACAACAACAAAACAATGCTTTCTTAGTGGAAATGAAACTCAACAGGTTATCAGTGAGACTAGCAAATGGAGTAGACTGCAGCAGGAGAAGGAAAATGACCAAACTCGATTTGTATGTCAGACTACACACCTATATATCAGAAATAAACTGTATATAATGCAATGTTCAATGTAATTTTCATACAGAAAACATCCCTTTAACTGACCAACAAAATGTAATCTCTGAAAAGGGAAGTTTGCGACCTTTGCTACTATGAAGCCCTCCTTTTAGCAAAGACTTTGCAATCCAGACCCCATGATGTCCAGTATGAAGGCTTGTTCTGTACGTTCTCAGGAGCAGGATGAGATTTCTGCCCCTAGTAACTGCCCACCACCACTCCTAAAAGAACAGCCTTCCAGCTCAGCAAAAGCAACACTTACCTGGAATATGATTGACATCTGTCGAGGTGTTTTCATGGCAAGCAGAAGGGAGAAAAGGAAAAGAGAGAGAGAGAAGATAAAAAAAGCCATTAGAGATGCACACACCAACTCAGTATCCTTGCATGGAAATCAATTTCATGCAAAACCAGAAGTAATTAGGTTTGTTTGAAGGCCACCCATCTGCAGCCAAGCACCCAGCCATGCAAGGGAGGAGGCACTGGCTCCCTCTCCACTGTGCATGTAAAAGTAAATCCACCATCATATCTGTCCGGAGAGAGAGTTCCTGGAATCAGATAGAACCAAGCCAAGTCAGTTCCTGTAAGAATATTGGTTAAAATATTCTACTGTTTTTCACACACAAATGCAAAAGAAAGAAACAAAAAACAACCTGCCTGCAGTAGGTTTCTATTGCACATAAATTCAAGCAAGTTTTCAGAAAAAAGAAAAGAACCTGCTCCCCTCTTGTGAGGGGCCATGTGAATTTATGACGAGGTGCAAGACACTCAACATAGTCCCAAGTCTAGAAGAGAGGCCATTCCTTTTCATTCCTCCTGCCCATCATTCCCAAAACAACATCCTTCATTGCAGACAGCAGCAGGGGTGGGGGAGAAGTGCCAGAGGCTTGCATGTCCCACATGTTGTCTTTTCACAAGATGCTGAATGCAGACCAAATGTCAGTCAGTATTTTTTTCTCTTTGTGACATAACACTGCTTTTCAGAATCAATCACATAAATCCCAGAAGAAATTAGTCCTCTAAAAAAGAGACAAGCAAGACTATGTAACTGATAGTATCAATCACAGAAAAGGCTTATCTATGAATGTAGTGCCTGGTCTGGGCAGAGCCCACCAATCCCAGAGAATGTGCTTTAAAAAAAATGCCTCTCATAATTTTTTTAGCAACCCAGTCTTGCTCTGAATAGCTATACATATTGTAACACCATGAGGGAGGAACCCCTGAAATCTCACGGGATTAGACTAGATCAGTATTTTCCTTCCAAGGCGCCCCTCCAAAATAAAAAAATGAACTTCCTTGATCAAACAGTGGGGCCAGGTCCCTACGTAGCATTCTTCTCTGAAGACTTGCACCTTGCCCAGAACTTGTGCTGCTGCAGGTATCATCTTTCCAGTAAGACTTCAAAGTAATACATTAATGATTTGGACTACTACAGGTCCTGGCCCACTTCTGCCACCAGTCTAGGAACACGACATGCTGGGTGCTTTCGCTACACACCAAGGTCTAAGAATGTATTCTCCTTCCCCAAATATCCCCTCCAATTTCCATCAGTATTCCCCCTTCTTGTCCAAACCAGCTGTGTTGCTGTGAAACTGGTGCCACTTGTCTTCTCAAAACGCTTGCATTTCAGTGGTGAGTGATTCCTGTGCACATTGCTTTTTTGTTTATCGCCTTCTGTTGCTTTTTGTTTATCACTTTCTAATGGCTCCAGAATAATTTGAGGAAAAGTCCCTGTGGTACAACACGCATATATCAAGCCATCCTTCCCTAAGAAGGTAATAACCCAAATAAAACAATGCACAAAGAGGGGAGGGAATATTGCATCAACTCATTTAATTTCTGTAGCTTCTATTAAACATATATGTCAGATCTGATGAGTGTTATTTGTTACCTTTCCATTTTTAAAACATAATTGTATCTAAGAACTGGAGTCTTGGCATGCAAGCCTGGAAAGACACTTCGCACTGAAAGTTTGCCTGAAAGTAATTATTTTTGGGTAGGAAAAGAAAACAAGTGTCAGGCAGTGATACATGCACTGAGGATGGAAGGCAAAAGGAGGTGAGAGCAGAGGCAGAAGAAAGGAGCAGACCCTTAAACACCACCGCAGAACGTGAGCACTATGCCAAAGAATTTACAAGTCCACAGCTAGGACTTGAGGTGTTGCTTGGGAAAATCAGTGGCAGCCAGAGATGATCACACATTTCAGAAGAGGAAGAAGGGAGTACCATAAGGTATTGCAAATGTTTCTGATAATCCAGCAGCTGCCCCAAAGCCTATGCTAAGCAGGTACAAAGCTCTAGACCCATGTTGTCCTCTCAGCCTCCCTGCACACCTGACAAAGGAGCGGGCATAGCTGTAGCCCTGGCTACCTCGGGGGCCCAGGAACAGCATGCACCCTCGCTAGAGTGTCTGTGCTCCAGGAGAAAACCCGTGGGATGTTTAGGGAATAAAAAGGATCAGCAGACAGAAAGGGCAAAGGAAAGAGCTAGCCAAGGGTGAGCAAGGGATAAACACATTAAGCAAATGAGAGAAGAGGCAGTGGGCTGTAACTGATACACTGCTTGAAATAATACTCATTTAACTGTGCGTGAATTAAACAGGTCATGAAGCTGTTAAAAAGGGGAACAATGAAGTGTTAAGAGCTACACAAGCTTCTCTAAAATGTAGTTTCTCAATGGCAAGTAAGAAAGGGCAGACAGCAAGGGGATTTCCTTTTACCTGTATTTTTTGTTCCAATGTCCTAAGAGCAGGCATCCTCAATCCTCACTGGTTTTACTCTTAGCTTTCTTTTTGCTGTATCTTTTTTGGGAAGACTCCATCCAACTCAATTTCTGTATACACTAGTTGCATCAGAGAAGTCACTGTTTGCATCTCTGGGACACTTTTGCAGTATTTACCTATGCGCAAGCCCAAGTGATTAGTGTTACTTCCCATACTAAATACAAAAGGAGTTTCTTGTACTGCAGTGTCCTGGTTTCAGCTGGGATAGAGTTAATTGTCTTCCTAGTAGCTGGTACAGTGCTGTG